>JAAOEG020000025.1:10845258-10859409 GCA_011763625.2 Papilio bianor | reverse complement strand
AAACTATACTGACGTGGAGGTTAATTTGTCACTGCATCTTTAATTTGCCAATCGAAGATCTAAGAGCGGACCCAAAACAAAGTAGAAAGTAAACAAATCTAAATGTCAAGGATAGAAAGTGTTATTAACAAAGAAGACTGACCATGGGATAAAAGGTAGGACCGGAAACATTTTAAAATACCCGTTATACTGAACAACAAAACAGTTTCAAAACAATGTACATATCTATTTACGTTGCAAATTCCAATGGAAATGTTAACGCTTAAAATAAATTATGTTATCGCTTCCGTTAATTGAAGTTAACATTGTAATATGCCTAATAAAATTATTTAAACTTTCGTGAGACATAATTATAGACTAATATATAAAACGGCTAAAACACTCACGTGTATGCCTACATAGTTCAAAAGTTACATTATTAAAATGAATATACGATACTAAAATCTGTATAAACACGAACAAATCAGGGGCAGAAGCTTGCTGTTTTGTACTGAAACATTGGGGAATGAATCTGTACTAATAAGGAGAAAACAAACATACACTTCTTTATAACGCAGGAGGTCGGCAACCACGGCATATTTTGAAATAATTCTTTTAGTAATAAAAATCCCAATTATTAAGACACGCTACAGGCTAGATATTTTCATTAAGCATGGGGTTGTAATTGAAAATTAAAAAAAAATGCTAGAAAGGGACAAAAATTCCAAGTTCGATCCAAGGATGATCGCCATGGCAACGGTGGTTTTTCGTTTTACATTTCTAATCAATTCTAAGAATTTATTGAAGCCGCACGAGAACAACTAGTATATTTATATTAGTACAGCAAAACTTCTAATCTCAAAATGTCAATATGAATGTACAGTAATTGTTGTTATCTTCCATAACATGAATAATTATAAAAAACATTAAACGAATGAATAAGCGTGATTGTAGTTATTACTCATAATGAAGCCTCATGTCGCCACACAACTGAAGGCTTCTATTTCCAACTTATTTGAATGATATTTTGACAATACAGTTAGATTAGTTAGAAACTGGTTTTGGGGACTCATATTCGTTAAGAGGTTAACTTTAAAAGGTGTTTCTAAAGGTGCACTTTAATATAATATATATATATAACGATTGCGGTAGTTAATGTCATAATTTTCTGTGCAGATAAATGGGACACAGCTTCAATTATTTTATTGAACAATTTATATATTTGTATCTTGTTATTGTTAACTTAATACCGCGTCACATGTATTTATAAAGTGAGATTATATGAAGTACACAGGATGATTCTAAATGGAAACCTTTGTGGAGGTGGATGAGAGGGAGCATCTAATTTACAGCTATCTAAATTACAGCATTTTTTCCGTACGTCTAAAACATTTGTTACGAAACATTTTCTTACAATATTGCAAAAAATTGCGGCCATGTTATTATTAAAAAAAGAAAATTAATTAAAAAGCAAGTAACAATTTTAATTATAATATTGTATCTATCACATGCACTGCTAAATTTTGAAGACAATCTGAATTTTACGAATTTTTTTAAATGATATGTTTATATATCTATTGAAAATCGCAGATCACACTTTGGCTTAAAAATAGATATTGAGTTCCTCTGATTTCACAAAGCTTTGGTCCCTCCGCTGAAACACCCTGTATATAAACGTACGGTGGAGACTCTTAATATAAATATAAGAGATAAGCTCTCACTTGAACCATTTCTATTTGGATGTTCACTGAGTATAATTAACTTATATAAGAATAACTGTATTTTGATGTGAAGGCGGAACTAGAGGTGATAAGGTGCAATGGAATTTAAAGAAAAAGGTAAAACTAAGCACAAAATTATCGCTTGGAATGGCTTGGCTATATCCAAAACCCTTAACCCCAAACCCTTTTTGCGCTAAGTGATTATATGCGTAGTTAATAGTTAAGAATGCGGCCGTTTTCTTAGAGACAAATCACATAGTGAAATGAGGTTTAGCATAGAAAAGAAAAGAGTTCTAGATGGCAAGAGAGAACTTTTTTAATTAAGATAACATCATACAGGTCATGAATACTAAAGCGAGCTAATGTCGGTAAAGGCGGATAAAGATGGTTAAAGGGTCGTAGTAGGGTTTATACTGACTTGTACTGGTCATCCTCTAAGAACTTCTGTAGCTCTTCGATGTATCGCACGCTGTTGAGGTAAGCTGCAACGTGAGGGAGAGCCGGGGCTTCGTACTGAGACGCCTGGTAGCGACGTAAGGCACGCAAAACTACCGCCATTTTAGCGGCGCGGTGAGGTGAATCCGCGGGATGTGCCATGTCGATGTACACCAAATCCGTTAAAAATATACCTAGTAGAGTACAAAATAAACACTAAACTAGACAAATAATATAAAAACAACGCTTTCAAAGGATTAAACGCATTATTTACAGCACTTTTCATATAAAATCCACACAATTTCGCTTCAAGTTTGACATATTAGACCATACACATAGATAGACTCACCTAGATAAGGTATGCAAGGCAGTGAAATCGACCGTAGATATTCTCTTAGGGCTGACCAGTTGTCCTTCTCGCTGAACAATTCAGCCATCTTATCGAACTGCTGTTTATCTTTCTTAGACAAACAAGCCCATGTCTTCGTTAACCTGATAATTAATTAACATTATTATTATTATATATTAATGGCTAGCAGTCTAAGTTATAGATAGTACATTTTTACGAAACGTTACAAACTTAAGCTATCCTTAGCGACAACAAACTTATTTTGTGACAGCCTATTTTGTAATTTTATAGTTTTAACATCAGATAGACTGAAGTGTTTAAATAGTCACTGAGAGGATCTCTTAGTGTTGATTTAATTTACATAATCAAAACACATGTAGGAAATATTTGCTAAACAACATGTATTATTCTGTCAAAAGGCAGAAATTTGTTTAAGATGATTTTATCAACATTACCTGTATATACTAGCGCTGTTAAGTGCGGAGATGATAGCGAACAGGGAATGAAGATTGTTGAGCTCGTGCAATTTCTTGGCAACCTTTATAAAGTGAGCCAATGTCTCCGCCCGGGCCTTTGGTGACTGCCCATTGAGTATTTCTTGTACTGTCCAGAAGCTCACCTAAGACAAATGGAATCAAACATAAGAATTCTTATTAGTGATTTAAAACATCTGTATAAAATAAATGTTGTTGTTCCTCACAAGTACTAAAACGACAGGACCAATTTTTTTATAAAGTTTTGGTAGGTAATTTTTGTCACAGTGACATTTGATTTAATTTTTAACATTGACTCGACTTTAGCAGCAAATCTTTGAATTACTTAATAGTATTCACAAACAGTACCCTATTAAAACGCTTAGTGAAGGCGACCACGTTGGGGGCAACTGTCAGTTTGTTGCGTTTATTCCAGCCGCAGGTCGTGAGCTCCTCGGGCTGGATGGCTTTGAAGCACGCCAGGTCGAGGAGCGATAACTGAATAGCTATGTCCTCGGGCGATATGCGCAGGGCAGAGCACACTATCTCGTCCCAAGACTGGTTAATGGATGATGCCGCTGGCAAGCTGTTAGTCTTGTATTGATACACTGGGTCTTGCTGACGGTTACTTGATCCATCTCCATGGCTAAAATAAACGCACACTTTGACTTTAACTTTAAATTAAATTATTACAAATGAAACTAAAACCCATAAGATTACATTTAACACAGAGCGCATGGCAAAGTAGATCAGACTCACATCTCCAGCTCCGTCTACAATAGAAGATAAGGACATTATTATTATTTCAAATGTGTTCTTGCAGACATAGCCTTAGAATATTAGAATTAGAAATTATAAAGAGGATCGATTTGTTTGTTTGCATTGAATAGACTCCAAAACTACTGAGACAATTTGAAAAACTCTTTTACTGTTGAGACGCCACACTTCCCAGGTGATACATGGTATTTTTTTTTATTTCTAACTCACTTTTTAATTTTGGGTGTACCACGTCGCGGGAAAAACCTACTTTTAAACATACTATGTGGTAGTTCTCATTAAAATATCTTAGAAATATTAGGGGTTTATAAGACAAATATAAAAAAATACAAAAAATCACATTCATTAGCCTAAATGTATTGAAATAAATAATATCTGTCATAAATTAAAACTAGATGTTAACAAATAAACTGCTTTCAATTAAAAGTACTTACGCAAAATTAAAGTAACAGGCACTATCATCTTTAGTGATAACTTTCTGGCTGTTAGGGTTCACAATTTTCTTGTTTGCTTGTTTACATACTGGTGCTTTGTCCTCCAGGGGCCAACTTTCTTCATCTTCATGCTGTAAAGATTAAAACTGCAGATACTGAAACAATCTCGCCCCCAAACAGGTATTTAGGCGTGAGACTGCCCCTGCCAAGGCTACCCTTAGACAATTCTTTGTCAACACACAAGGCACTTTGACATTTATTTACAAGTTTGATGTTGATATTCTATATAAGATATTACTCATTAATACCATATTCATTATATATAAGGTGCCAATTTTCCAGCTAAAAAAAATTATAAATTATTAAAAAAAAAAGAAAGAAAATCCTTACATATCTTATTGTTACAAAAAGAAATTTATAGCTGAACATTTAACAGTATGTAATTGACTAACTCTGGGAATGTCACACTAAGTACAAATGAATGTAATTATATAACAATGCTCTGCAAACACTATTCTGATAAGTGTAGTGACACATTCATATCCTTCCCACATCTCTGTCCATAATTATCTCTGTCCCTCACTAACACCACAAAGAAATCCGTTATAGACATGTAATAATAATAAAGTTAAGTAAACACCACAGTAGTAGTTGTTTTTTAAAAGAATTCTAAACAGAGTTTAAACACTAAGAAAATAGTTTATATTTTACTGCCATAACTAATAAACTAATGAGCTAACACAAGTACAGGCATAAATCTGGACCAATATTTTAATTTTAGTTTCCAATTAAAACAACTGACTTATTCAATTGATTTGATCTCAGCCGAACTGTTGCAGTGGATGTGTTCTCTTGTCATACAGGACTCTACGCTCAATATATACCTTGTGATGTATTTTTGTAATATAGATCAGATTATAGATCATTATATCAATTTCTCTTACAATTCAAAACTTGTCTAATAAAGGTAAAAATAATAGAGAAAAAAAGACACCAATAATCTTTACTTGTTATTAGAGAAGATAATGATAATTAAACTTGAAAATCAAGACTATATAAAACTAGATAATGGAAGGATAAAATAAATGAAAAGATTTATATAATGGATCTAAGCATACCTTTCACAATTTTAGCCACAACAATTTAAACTTCATTTATTCAACACAGTGCCCATACACTGTCTCCACCATTGTCTCCCACATATAGCATATTAAAAAAATTGTCTTTTGTTTAATTTAGGCAATAACCTTATTCAAACACAAACATATGTTTCAACCACTATCATACAATCCTCTTTCACTGCCAATATTATGTATATTGACCATTACTTGACTTACGTTAATAATTTAATTAAAAAGTAAATTTTAATAGTGTTAGAGCCAGCTTTAACATCATCGCACGAATGGGCCTGCTCACCCGGTGCAATACCATGACCACACAGAAAACAGGCGTGAAGTGGAAGCGATTCCACGTTTCGACTGATAAGTGTGGAGCCAGAGGCTTAATTTTACACTTCCTCCCCTTTCCACCCTTATCTTACAAGGAAAGGATGGGACGGGGAAGTGGACTTGACGAAGGAAGATATGCATAGGAAGAGAAAATATTCTCTTTCAGTGCATCTCCTCCTCCGTCGATTAAAGGTAGGCAATGCATCTGCAATTGCAGATGTCTATGGGTAGCGGTCAGCTTTTTCAGCGATTGTAGGTGGCCCCTTGCTCGTTTTCACCTTGTAATATAAGAATAATAATAAGATTAATTATTAATAATCATAAGTAATTATGTGAGAATATATAAACATAACAATTGCATGTGGAAAATAATTTAAACATTTAGATTGTATTAATTTGGTACATAGTGAACTCACAAGTATACATGTTATTCCCAAAAATCTCTGTAGATTACAACGGTGACAATTATTAACAACACAAAGGTCCTTTCATAGAAACAATTACACTTTATCTTTTGTTTACATCCTGTTTATAAATAGTACAAGTATGGTTAGATATTAGTTCTCCCTATCTTTAATTATAACAATGGAATAGGTATTTCATTGGCAGTTGGAATCAAATGTAATTTAACTGAAGTTAAAAGTAAACATCAAAGCAACTCATATTATGAAAGAAATTCAAAAATATGAGTAAACACAAACAATTCACACTCAACAAGAATCTTTGAGAAAAGCCACCACTAACTAAAGGTTATGTAATGTCAAATAAAACAAATGAAATCTCAGGACTTGAAAATTAAGTGATGATTCAAACACCACCTAGACCCTTAACCCCATAACTATTCTGATGCATGAGTAATGCAGCAGAAATGATAACTGGTGTCCAAGAAGCATGTGATGATATTTATAAAAAAAAGCAAACAAGGGTCAGAAATTGTCATCATCTTAACAATTAACACCCTAAGAAACTAGATGGAAACCATGGAAAATGTTGTCACTCATTCATCCTCGCTAATACAGATATTTCTAAAATAAAAGTATAAATTCTTTTACAAAGTAACAACTTACCTCAATGATCCGGAGGACAGCTAAACTTTCACTCAGTATATCCCGTGGCATAGCGGTCGAAATATAATCGCATATTTTTCCAAAATTTTTTTTATTAAACCAATTAAAGCACCATTTTTCACATATAAATTGCAAAACTATAATTCACATTGCGTTGCACTAACTGCAAATAAGAAATAAGAAGTGGAAGTGCCCGCACAAATGAGGAGGTTATCACTAAGTACACAAATATGATAATAATTAGTTTAGTTTAATGAGTAACAAAGGACAACTAATATTTTAAACCGACTCAAAACTGTTTACACAAATAACTGATTACACTTCTCAGTGAACATGATAGTTTTGACTGAATTTGAATTATTACAAGCAAATTAAATTAAAAACCGAATGATCCCTATCGATTGGTAATATCAACTAAAAATATTCATCAACACTTTCATAACGTTATAAAGGAAATTACCACACTTCATTGTTTATGTTATGTGCTTTGTGGGTAGTAACGTTATACCTTTATTTAGTTTCTTATATCTGTTAAAATCTAATGGTTTGTTCTTAAAAATACTGCAAGCCTCAGCAAAACTATTAATTTGACAGATGCTTATGTCAATAAAGTCCAATAAAACTTAAGACGCTGCAACGACATCTGTAGCTTATTCACAGTAATAATTTTAAAATTGCCATATATGCTATGGAGTGGTAGAGTTTAGTAGATTTATTATGAACCAACTTATAACGTCGTCGAAAAGTCATAAATTCTACCTCCGAAGCTGTGATTATATACACTCTAAATATGACTGACATATGGCACGAATGACTTAAATGCGTCAGTGACAAAATTCAATGACAAAATTTATCAGCTAACTGTTGGCCTAAAAGTAACCGCCCGCTCCTTAATACGCATTGTGCTGTCAAGTAATACTGTCATGTGAAATGTGTTAATAATCGATGGGTACACATTATAAGACGCCAAGGACAAGATTCTTGGAAACCTATTTAAACTACTGTCATTTGATCTGATCATTACCGACGAAAAAACTGTATTTTGTTGATATAATTCAAAAATAATATAAAGTATTCTTTGAGCAAAATTTCGTATCTGCAATATTTAAAGCTCGTTCCCTCCATGTGGCATAGTCCTGTGTTACTATTATCAACAGAATTATCAATTATTATTTTATATAGATTTTACATCCTAGAAAACTTCACAAAACCTAACATAGCTAATTTTTGCGTTAAAATAGGAAATATGTCTTTAGCTGGCATCCCTGTATGCACAACAAAGACAAATGGGCAAAGGAAATCAGGGCACGAGTGTAAGACAAAGCGGTCACGCACACGAGCAAGAAAATATTGGCCTGTTTTAAATGCACTGATTGAAAGGCGACGCCCAATCTAGATTGTATTTAATCAAAGACCTGAAGGTGGCGTACATCCTGCAGAATTATATATTCTAACACATTAAACTTTTTCGCAACTTTTATGTATGTAAGATCAGCAGCACGTATCCGTAGGATCAGCGCATCAACCATCCGTCCCCCAAATCAATCTATCTTCCGTCATTTCTGTCGTCACTCCCGGCTTAATCCAAAACTACATTAATTTGGCTAATTCGGCGGCCGGTTTTAGTTGCACGTTAAAAAGAAGCGGAAACCAAGAAAAGGGCATAAACACAAGTATTATCTAGACTACCTAATACCACACAATTACTACTTCTCATTATTTCAGATTCGTTCGTCTAGCCCCCCCCCCCCCCTCTTAATCTCATTAATTCCTATAAAAACTATTCTTATTATTCTGCTATATCAGGAGATATTGTGGTCAAAGGCTAGTACACGCATTATGAAAGGATAAATTGTCAGGTGTCCAAACATACTTCTTTTCCTGTTTTCTTGTTTTATCTAAATCAATCGATCCATCTCTAATACATATTTCAACGCTTCCAGCCTTTTGAAATTTTTGAGATTAATTACTAGAATTATAAATAGGACTGAACTTAAAATCTAAGGAAAATTATACTATAATTTTCTTGTAAATTTTTGTATTAATGTTACTAATTTAATTTAGCGAATAGAGACATAAATGGCAAAGGTACAAAAATAGAACATGTTTTTAGAGTATTTTATTGATTGAGCGAATGAGTGATAGTTTTTATTTATAAACCAATATTTATGTTAGTTAAATAAATAAATAGGTTGATTGCATTACAACATGCATAACATATAATTTCTAAAAAGATCGTACGTAGAAAGCATATTGCATAAAAAATAAGCAAAATAGTCATACGGTCAAGAGTGGGGCGAGAGACGAAGGGGAGGTCGATCAGTATTTAGGCGTTCATTGGATGTCCTAGAAACAGACGACGATCGATAAGAGAAAAATTAAACTTCGTTAGGTATCCTGTTACACCGTTGACCATAGATAATTTATTACTTTCTGATATCTTCAACACAGTTGTTTAGAAAATGAATTCTCCAAAAATCTCGAGAAATACCAAACATATAATACATTTAATACATTTAACAGAAGCGGATAAAATGGTCACAAAATATGTGTCTAACAATACTACCAAGCGAGAAAAAAAAAATCTATTTTAAACATCGATATTTAAGGGACGCTGTTAAAATCGATTTTCTCCACCATCGACTTGGTTAGCTTTAAAATTTACTTCCGTTTTTACTAAAATCAATTAATGTCTCTTAATTAAATTTTACGATAGAAAGATATTAATATAAAAAAAATTAAAAGCAGAAAATGTAATACAATTAATGATTTTCATTGGTAGTACAGAAGTACAATATGACTTTCAATTAATTCAGATAAATTCAAAAAGTGCATGAGTTGTTTGCTTTCCAAACTGTTATGGCGTTTGTGTTCTGATACACAACGCATATTCGTATCTATATTTTATCGTGTTTAATAAAGCGACTATAACATGATAAAATTTCTGCAAAAATATAGCGGTACTATGGCAAAAAGTTTTTCATTAATGTGAAGAGTGATCTAGGATTGCGTATCGTTATAGGTTATGTTTCCATCTTTTATTAGTATTTTGGGTGAGTTACAGTGAGACGGTGCACCGACAGTGTTGTTTCCAAGAACATAGTGAAAAGTGATGTCTGTATGAGTTTCTCACGGATTTCAGATATTCAATCATGGTGGGAAGTACCAAGTATCGCGTATTTTTGTTCCTTGTTCAGGACTGCTTTCAATCTTCTAGATTTTGACATTGAAGTGAGTATTGAGTATTGACCGCGACTATTGCGCCGAAGTTAAGGGTTTTCTGTTGAAAAATATTTTAGGCATAGTAATGGCGTATTAAATGGAAGTAATTTTACAGGAATTAGAGGAGGCCTTGTTAACAGATGGCACAGAGGAAACTGCGAGTTCGCTTTTGACAGAGTTAATAGTGCGTTTGTTAAACGGCTGTTTCGGCAACAATGATATCTCTGCTTTTAATTATCAGGTGGTTATTACTGAATTATTTTAATCAAAGTAATATTAAAATATGATTTATTGATGACACTAATTTAAATCTTTATTATAGATGTATTTGAGACGCCTATTTAGGCGAAAATGTCAAGAAACTGGCCGGTATAATCCCTTTAACACAGATATTGATTTTCAATTTTTGCCACTTCGTACAAAGGTGGAAATATTATATGCACTGTGTGACTTTCGCTTGGATGCCGAAGATGTCTTCGAGTTATTCAAGAACCTAGAATCAGAGAGTTTAAGAGTTGAACCTCTCGGGTAAGATGATTTTTGATTTTATCTTTGTGCAAAATATACATGGGTACCATGTAGCAATGAATATGGGTAGTCATCGAAGCAATTGAATTCCAGATGGGACAATAATGATTCAGCATATTGGTACTTCTATGGGACAAGACTGTATCGGGAAGATGTAATAAGGAAGCCGAAGTCAAGGAGTAGGAGGAAAAGAGGGCGTGAAGGCAGGAAGCGTGGCTGGTTCTACGGTGATGATTGGCTGGATGACGATGAATCGGTGCGAGTGTGGCAAGTGGTGTGCTTCACGGAGAATGACTGGAACCACCTGACAGACAAGTTTAGGAGAGCAACCAGCAAAGTTGAGAAGGAGCTGTACCGCTCTCTGTCACAGAATTTTCTACCGGAGATACCAAGACTTTTCCTCGAAAAGGAACGCTTGCAGAGAAAAAGGTAGGTTTACAATTATCGTTAAGTATGATGTGGTGGAAACTAATTATTAAATGTAATGTCTTAAAAATTCACTTTTAGGACCTGTTACAAAAATAACCTCCATTTATCTTTTATAAATACCATAAGATGTGTACTTTTTCACACAATAATGTTTTTGATTATTAAGACATGAAATTATTGTTACAATTAGTGTTAAATCTTTGTATACCCAGATGTCACAGTTATTCCTGGAGATATCTGTATTGCTACTTATTGAGATCTCTAGATGGTAATACTACACAGTATAACAAATCTTTTGACTGGTGTTTACCAGTTAGGCAGTTTATGTTGTTAATTTTACTTGTTTTATGTAAACAGCTTTGTGTGATAGCTAAGATGTGTCCTATAGTTGCAGTCTATAACTTTTGTGTCATTTTTAATGAAATGCAATACTAAAAGAATAAATAAAGATGATTTATTAGTGTAGTCAATAAAGTGAACATTATTTTTTTTGAGAATACAACTCACATAAACTAGAACATTTAAAATCAATAGTGGCTTATATCAAAATGTCTGCTTTATGATTTTAATATAAAAAATATGTTTCCCAGCTGGCTGTTATATTAACAACTATATTTTTATTATTATGTGCAATTAAGCAAATGTATATTGATTAGTTCATCTTTATTTGTCCACTAGCTGTCGCCCGCGACTTCGTTCACATGGAATTAAAAAAGAGTTAGTAACCTATACATTATTCCATATTATGATATATCTTTGTTCCAAACTTCATCTGGATTCATTCAACAAATGTCCATAAAATCATCTATCCAATCTTTATAATATTAATAAGTAATATTGGTAAAATTTGAGACTTGTCTTTGTGAAAAGCATAAATATATACAACACAAATATATATGTATGCAGCATAAACGAACCATGACTACATCCATGGTTAAGTAATGGTAATTTATTTGCTGTGTTGTGTCTGAGGTGAAGTGTATAAAAACCAAATCACCTATAATGTATTGATATATGGAAACAGTATTCTTGTTTGGCAGGATGTGTGGCTATTTTGGTTGTTGTGAATTTAAAATAAGTGATTTAATTTCAGTTCCAGAATATTTATTTGCTTGCTGTTGTTTTGTAAGCTTTTTATGACAGTCATCTATGAAGCTGTGCGAGTAAATAGCATTTCATTCATTTTGGAAGTACCAATTTCAACATTATTTCAAAAAATAGATTGAACTTTTTTGATTTTTTAAATTAGAATCAAATCATTAATTTGCAGTTTTTCTTTATTTATAGGTTTGTGATAAATGTGTTAAAACATTTCATAGTCTGAATTTTTAACATTTCACAATTTCTTTTTGAACACTTGTACTTAAATATAATTTTGCTAACCTCTCATTTCTGTCTTTAAATAGTTTCAATTTAGTCCAACATAATACCTCGTCAGCTGTTGATCTTTTTCTTGCTTATTAGCACTCATTTTTATTTTTATAATGCTTGCGTCTAAAGTCCAATTTTTGTGTTTGCTGCGTTGATTTTCATTTTGTTTATGCTTTTGTGAAATATATGCAAACAACAATCAAAATGGTGCCTAGAAATTCAGTTGTGTTTGAAGTTGTAAAACGTCTCAATTTTAATGAAGGGAACCCAAGTATATAAGAATAAATTACTGAACGAATTTGTTTTTGGAAATATTAAGCTTGTAAAGATAAAGACTCATTTGAATGATATGACAGGCCTATATTGAGTTATACTAACAATTATAAACTAAAATGCGTTATTTTCGACTTTTGCCTGTTCTATTGAAGCATTAACTCTACTCACATTCATTAAAAATAGTGTTAGTTTGTGATATTTGCAAGCAAATTAAATAGTAAAATATTTAGAGTATTGTACCTCTTCAAGGTTGTTAGAGCACGCGCCAAGGCGTACATCCAGCCGCGTGCTGCAGAAGATAGAGGAGAAGGAAAGGAAGCGCAGCGTCCATGAGGCCACTGACAACGCCACAAAGAAACAACGTGCACAGCTCGCGCGGGACACCAGGGCCCGGAGGAGGGAACGACTGAGGTGGGGTACATTTTAATAAAAATACAAGAATAAGGATCCCAGTCCATAACTGAGAAGGGTAGGCAGATATAAGGGTGGTAATTGTTTTCAACTGGAATGAATGCCTAATTATATAATTTTGTCAACATTTAAAGGCTGTTACTAAAATGGATAGGCAGTTATAGATACTTCATTCAAACTCTATTCATACAGATCTATCTTATTTTATACTTTTTTTTAATGAAATGTATAATAATATAGTTGATTGTTTTGTTTTAGGACTAAATCCGCGTCATCGGATTCATCTGAAGAGAGTTCAGAGAGTGAAGAAAAAGAAATGCCCCAGAAGGTTTCAAAATCTAAGAAGACAGAAAAACAATCGAAACAATCAACCCCAAAGCGAAAGGGTTCACCCCCTCCGGTGCCGCCCGTAAAGACGGGCAGGAAGACTAACAACTCCTTAGCCTCTGCTACTGGACAAATTGTAATACCCGATAATGTTGAACCTGTAAATAGTACCAGGAAGAAATTAAAAACATCGCAAATGTAAGTAATTTATATGTAACTATGTTGAATTTCAAGTTAGATTTGATATCTTAAGTACTAATGCAAAAATTAATGGTTTCTGTACTTTCAGATTTAGTCAAACTGATGAAGATGTCCAAATTGATATGTACAAAGTGCTGGAGCAGCTCAGCGCTCACGATGACGCCTGGCCGTTCATGGACCCCGTCGAGGAGGACTATGCGCCCAACTACTACGCGGTCATCAGGCGCCCCATGGACCTGCGTAAGATGGAAGAGAGACTCGATTCTGGATACTACACAGACTTCAATATGTTTAAAGCCGACTTTAAATTGATTGTAAATAATTGTCGACTCTACAATGGACAGGACAATGGTGTGTTGTTGCTTCTATTTAAATTACTTCAAATTTAAATATTAAATAACCATTAATTTTAAAATGTCTGTTAAAAGTAAATAAAAAAATAGGAAGCGGTGAATAATTGTGATATGATTTATTTTGACAGAGTATACGACGATGGTGGATAACCTCCAAGCGGCTTTTGACCGCCTCACTGAGAAGTATGTTCACCAAGTGTCATCATCAGACGAGGAGATAGCAGTGGAGTACCAGCTGCCTACACCGTCACGCAAGCACAAAATGAAGACAAGTGAATCTCCCACTCGCCACAAGCGTATGAAGAGAAAATCTCATTCAGATGCAGGTAAATTTGCAAAAACTCGATTTT
>JAAOEG020000025.1:10829248-10845158 GCA_011763625.2 Papilio bianor | reverse complement strand
TGAATCTCCCACTCGCCACAAGCGTATGAAGAGAAAATCTCATTCAGATGCAGGTAAATTTGCAAAAACTCGATTTTTGCCCTTTCATATATTATTTCTTTCGGTGGCTCAGGGGCTAACAGAGCGTCGGTGGCTCAGGGGCTAAGCTCTTGACTTGCAATCTGCAGGTCCTGGTTCGAATCCCGCCATGTACCAATGGGTTTTTCGATTTTCGAATTTCGAATTTCATTGTATATTTACCCGACGTTTTTACGGCGAAGGAAAACATCGTGATGCAACCTGCACATATCTGTCTAATCTCTAACCCGCATTGGGCCAGCGTGGTTTACTAAGGCCTAGTCACCCCTAACTTAGGGTAGGCTCCGAGCCCCTCGGTGGGGACGTATAGTGAGCTGATGGTATGGTATGGTATATATTATTTAAAGTCTTTAACGCTTTTGCTGCTTTATGATATTTTAATGTGCTGTCACACACATTAAAATTTTTGCCTTTGTTGCAGCAGACCCGCAATCCAGTTCATCGGATCAAGTTGACCTCGAGGAAAAAGAAGACGAAGAGGTAGAGGAAATACCGGAATCAAATGAAGAGGAAGAAGCAGAAGAATCTCATAAAATTAAAAAGAAACGTAAAGGTCATCACAGACATGGAAAACATTTCAAAAATCACAAGAAATATTCTCACAAATCTGAGCATGAATCTAGAAGCCGACACAGTAAAAAACATGGAAAGAATAAAGACAGAGATGGTAAAAAATCAAAGAGAAAGAAGAGTAGAGTCCAGCAAGAGGTGGAAACAGAAGGGATGAAGAGAAGTGAGTCCCAGGAATCCCTAGAAAGCTCAAATAGAAGCCGCAGCGCCAGCCCTTTGCCCTCCATCCACACGCCGTCGCCTTCCCCTTCGCCCTCACCGTCACCATCTTCCACTGAAGCAGACCCAGGTCACAAACGCCGCCAGCGAGACCAGCGCAACCAACGTGAGGAAGGCGAACAGAGCGACCCGCGCCAGCAGCCCGAGCCTGAGCCGGAAGCTCAACAGTCGGATCAGCTCGCCGACCCCGATTTCTATAAAGACAAATATGACAAAATCAAGGAAAGGCGACGCCACGCCGCCAAAGATGCCTGGGATACTCTATTTGATTTTAAACAAAAAACGATTGATAAACAGAAGCAAAACTTACGTATACCAGAAAAAGATAAAAACCAAAAATTGAGAGAAACAATAGAAAAATTAAAAGCTAAGAATGAGAAGTATAGAACTACCTCCCTTTTTAATAGCTTATTCACATGCCACAGCAATAGGAGACGAAGTTCAGATTCTGATACCAAAGACTCTAAAGATTCAGCTAAAGAAGACGATGACTCTGATTCTTCAGACAATGAAAATCTAAAACAAAAAATTATACATAAGAAAAAAGGGAAGAAGACTACCGCCAGAAATGAATCCGCTACAGTAGCTTTGGAGCAAGCAGTTAAAGACATAAGTAAATGGCTGGATGACACACCAAAGGGGTCTGCTCTAAGCTGTGCATCTGACAGTCCCACGCAAACTATTTCTACAGAGGATGCAGACAACAGTCGCCACGATGACGAATCATCACAAGGCGATAAATCTTTGCAAACCAAAAAAGAACCTACTCGCAAGAGACCTTCCTCAAGAGAACCAAAACTAGTGAAAAGGAGGGAAATACAAAGAACTATTGATAGGTTGCAGCCTGGAAAGAGTAAGGGTAATCTACTGACAAATATAAGTATCAAGACTGCTGAAAAAATGGAAGAAACTGATCCCATGGGCCTGCTCAATAAATCACGAGAAATGGTTAAAGGTGAGGAGTCTTGTCCCAAATTAAGTCTTGGCTCTGTTCTCCCCTCTGTAGAGTTCACTCTCGGAAGCGATCACAATTTTACCAATGACGAGGTGAAAACGGAACGACGGAAGAAAATAGAAACTATCACTTCAGCCGAGATGGAGCAACCATTTGTTGAGGAAGATAAAGCTGTATCTGGCAGCGAAAACAAACCTACGCCAACTAAAAAGGATGCCGAGGTTGAAACGGAGCCCACCATTCCGCTAAAACCTAACCAAGAAAAAGCAACGCCAAACTTGAGTGCCTGGTTCAAAGCATTTGGTGCTCCAAAAGCTGCTTCGTCAACTATAACGTCAAAGAAAAAGAACGAACATGAACCAGACGAAAAGACTACAGATAAAATGAACTTTGATAACAAATTGATTGGAATGAAGAGTGCTAGCAGATTTGATTACAACAACGGGCCGGAGATGCCGGAGGGTGGCGGCGAGAGCCCGTTGCCGCACGCAGCCACTACGCCGAGACAGCGGCGCACTAGCACCGGCAGCTCGGTGTCGGAGCGCTCCTCCTTCAGCCAGGACCTGGACTCCCCCCGACATCACATGTCACTGACCTCACCGCTCCTGCGGTCCCCCGCATCTCCAAGATACGACGATTTCCAAAAAGTATCCTACCCAATGATAAATGGCACTGTGAGAGCGGGCTTCTATCAAGACACCACATCGGTTAAAAGTAGCCCAGAAAAGAGTTGCAGTCCGCGTGAAATGCCGCAGTCGCCATATTCACCGTATTCACAACACGTCTATATTTCGAACACAGCCACGGGATCGGCCACTCCTAATTATTTCGTCGATCACAACAAGAGTCCATTGCCCGCGTACGGACAAAATGCGCCATCGTACTATGACACATCAAAATCTCCGCTGGTCAATAAGCCAGCTCGAAGTCACGATGATTACTCTCAATTAGGAACAGAACAGTATCAACAAAATGCATACAAGGAGCCCTATCCATCTACCTGTTCTCCATACCCACAAGGTCCTACCAAGGATTATTCACATCCAAGTGTATCAACTCACCCTGTCCCGGTGATGAACAACCTAGTGTCGTGCACTTCCGCGCAAATTAATTCAGATCCTAAAACAACTCATTTCCCAGTCAAGAAACGAACGTACAATGAACCTGAAGAATTGACTAAAAAATCTGCGGAACCAAAGGATATGTCATCCATGACAAAGACCCAGGACCATCAAAAACCAACGCAATCATCATACCAACTAACTATTTCGAATGCCTCTGTCGATGACATAGCTTTGGCTTTAACTGAAAAATCTGAAAGATTGAGTAAAAAGCTTTGCATGCGTGAAAAAAGTGCAATGGATTATGTTGAAAGACATTCTATAGAAAATACAGAGATCGGTTACGAGAGCGATGTGCAAGAAATCAAGGATGACGAAGTTATCGCCGAATCGAGCAAGTCTATTTGCATGATGAAAAAAGACGGTGTAGATATGATTAACATGGGTTACATGAACACGGACAAGGACAGACGAAACAGCAGCGAAATGCGCGAAATCGACTACTCGAAACCCAACACTGCTATGAATCTTGGAATAAATAATCACCAGCCCCAAATACCAATCACAAAAACTGGTATGCCCGTCAGTAACATGACGCCTGCACATTGTCACGATCGCCAGATCAGCGACATACCTATAAATCACAACATAGCTCACATGCATCACAAACAATATGACACGACTAACTTTTCCCTTGGTGATATTGAACTAGCAAACAAGAAATTATATGGGTGCAACACTTCCTTGCAGCCTGCTGCTACAGCCATTGACTATGGGAATTGGAAAGTTACCAATCAAATCAGAAAGGCAGACATTATGCCCTCGGACTATTCTAACTCATACACCGCGAACAACGATGATAAACTTAAACCTGAGCTGAATCTGACTACCACTGTGGCTCTTAACTACAACAAGAACTTGCAGCAAGAACAGTACAGTGCGTACAACAGCGTGCCGAGGGCAAGTCTCCAGCGGGCACAAGACCTTCATCAAAATCTTCAGAGTGAGATACGAATCCCGAACCCGCGCACTTCACTCAATACTGACCACATGATGGGACCTCCGGTGCATTGCGACACCGAGTCAATCACCAAGAACCTTGACACTTTTGCCAAATCACAAAAGAACGACAAATTGGTACAAAACCATCCTCTCGCCTCATCGATTCCTTACAAAACTTCGTACAGTACACATTCTTCGATTCCACTAGAGACATTACGATCTATTCCTAACATACCGCAAATGTTAGAGCGGTACACCAATGACGATAGGTACCTATCGAGCTTTCCGGGCACTAGCGCCCCGCTGTATCATGATCCCATTACAACATCGGTGGGCTCTGTGTACTCGCAGCACTCACCATCTGTTAGCAAAGCAGACATATACAAGCCGACTTCGACAATCACCAGCGCACATCAAGATCTCAAGCCTAAGACGAAACGGAAAAGGACGACGGAGAATAAATCTTCGTCGGCGGTCGCACAAACTTACCACAGCCCGCCTTGCAGCACCGACATGTTGAAGCCTGTCAAAACTAACATGATTCCGACCAGCGCTTTTAACTTCGGCTCGACTCATACCCTCGGAGCACCATTGTACGCCGAAAACGGCGGGTTTTCCATAGAAGACTTACGTAACAGCACCAATCAGCTAATGGCGGTGAACTACATGGCAGCAGCCGTTGCTCATCAGCAACGAAACACGACAGAGACTAGTGCCGAGAATCATGCTAAACCCGCACATCAGAACTCAACTCATAGCACTGGGTCCTTCCCATACATCGGGCACGGACAAGTCCGAGCGGGTTACCCATTTGTGGGCGCCGAGGCGTCACCGCCGCTGTATCAGCAGTACCTGCAGCGGCACCAGGAGGAGCTGCTGCGGCAGACGGGCGCGCAAATCATGAGCCTCTACTCGCCGGGGTACACCTCCGCGCTAGGCGTACGCGCGCCTCCCTACGACGCCATCAATAGACACTCGTGGCTCTGAGGATCGCTTTGCGCGCAAGACGCGCGCCCCCCGCCGCCTCCGCCGCCGCCGCCGCCTCCGCCTCCCGCGCCTCGCGCCTCGCCGCCGCCCGCGCTCCCGGAGTCGTCGTCCATCCTGCCGCCGCTGCCGCACCTGCTGCCGCCGTTGCCGCACCTGCTGCCGCCCCTGCCGCACCACTACTCGCTCTACTACTGGATGCCCAAGTAAAAGTCACTCGAGTGTATCGCATATTGTGTTTATGTTGTTTTTAGTTTCATAATAGTGATTTATAGACATTAGGCGGCTAATAGGTACGAGACGATGCCCATTGACAATTCATACTTATTTTTAATAATTATATCTGTAGTGATAAGTAATGATGACACTCGTTTTAGAAGCAATTTCGGAATGTACGAGTAAAATAACAAATAACATTTCTAGTTGTATGACAAAAACACGGATTTGAAGTGTAAGACTTGGCAACAGCCAATGAATCAAATTGACTAACCAATTGATGTGAAATTTATAATGAAATGACGTTTGATTTGTCAGAAAGGCAAAATATTGTACTTAATAAAGACAACTTAATGTTTCGGCTGCAGTGAAACTTGTATTGGCTTATTGTCATCTCCCATAATTTGTTGACAAAACAGAGAAAACATGTGTCGCTGCAATCGAAACCCACAGTAATGAGACCCAATGTTGATATGTAGGTTTTGCATTTCAAATTCAGACTTTTCAAATCTAGTTTGTTTTTTACAGATTAAATTCGGACTTGATGTGTTGTGCAAGTTCCAATTTGATGTGGAAAAGTTACAATGTAATTTCGCGTAAATTGAGTGAGTCTGAAATTAAAATTAAAAACCAAAAAATATCGAACAGTAACTTTGATAATACGCCAGAATTCTAGTGGATTATTTGACATCAACACCATTGACATGTATTTCAAATGTAAGAAATAAGATGGGAGAGAGAAGGAGTGTGATGAGATTGGAAATTTTGGGATCGATGAGAAGTATGTTATGTATAAATACATTACCAGGATAAGACAAAATAAATATTGGATATTCTATAATAGAAGTATTAACTTTGCAATTATTGCAAATTGTATGCATAATATATTGTTAATGTGAAATACTCATTTTTTGCTTAATGCACATAGGATGCTGGAAGGATTTGGAGGAGAATGATTATTTCGATAATGCACAATTAAATATTGTTTTGTTATAAAAACTTTCATGGGATGCCATAATTTATGTATATAATAATATTCTATGATATATTGTTCTGATATCTTCTAAGCCACAAGAATAATTTGTAATATACAGAATGTTTTATTAAACATTTGTGGAATGAATTTATTTCTATCTATATATGTATGACACACTATGAAATATTGTTTTGGAAGGAAATTGATATGTTATATACAGGTGTATTCAGGAAACATTTGTGGCATGAGCTAATTTATATGTTCATATGATTTTTTTGATGATAAGGTAATATATATATATGGGTGATTTCAGGATGGATTTGTGAAATAAACTAATTTCTATATATGTATTATGATGCACAATGAAATATTGTTTAAATATGATGAAAGCCACAAGAATAATTTTGTATAATAGGGGTTGATTTCGGGAAGAATTTGTGGAATCAAAATAATTTATAACATGATGTTTAATGGAAGATTTTTTTATTAAACTATGAGCTACATTTTTATCAAGGAACTAAGGAAAGATTTGTAGAAGGAATTATTTTGTAGGATAATGCACAATGAAATGTTGTTTTAATGAGATAAATACAAGCTTCACGTGTAGTTTACGCATTTGGATTCAGGAAGATTAGATTAAGATCAGGAAGGATTATTTTCAAATATGTGTCATAAAAATGAGAAGCTTATATGCTGTGTTAGATTCAGGATTAAAGGCATGGACTTCTATCATGATACATGTTCAAACATTTGGATTTTGATATGGTTAAGACTAGAAGCTATGTATATTATGTAGGTTCAAATCGAAATGGATGAAGCATTTTTCTAGAAGATGCATAGTAAATTTTTTTAATACTTATGCCAGATGTTTCAAATGTAACAATTATTTTATTTTGGTATTGAATGTTAGGTTTGGCAGAAAATTAGAGAAAGCGAAGGCAGTGAAATGCGTCTCAAAACGAAATTGAAGAGCAAGCCAGGAATGAAGAAGATAAGATTTTTGTTAGGAAATGCAGAAGGCGTCTTAAATGCGCATGAAATATTCGTCTAATAGGACTTTATCGTCGTAAATGTTTGCATTTTGAGGACGCGAGTGAGATGTTGAGATTGAGACAACCGTATATCGGAAATGTCTGCCTGCCCCGCTGGCTACGGCACGAGTCTTTTTTTATTATAGATATTTCTTATTGGCATAATCGCTTCGATCATGACAATTATGTTAACCAAGTAATAGATGTACGTGTATCCAGCGTATTGTGCTCTGCGGCCCAATACCACTCGTCTACGTCCCCGTAGTGGATCCCTTACATTATAAGGCATGTCGCAATTACGACGTATATATCTATGTTACTGTAAGTCCAATATCTACGACTAGTATAAGATACCTTTGATTTTGTCAGGAAATTTTTGTTTAGTTAGAGACTGCGGATAGATTATGTTGGTAGCCGTATTCTCTAGGCACCACTACGAGTGACGCATGCACGAGCAAAACCAACATTGACTTAGTAATGTGCTCTTTCTAATATAACATCAGTTGAAGTACAAAGTACTCGTTTTTGCTTCTACATGCCTCATACCTCGTATGTAAATGTATTTATCTTTAAAAATTTTACTCAGCTAATGTATTTAATTATTTGCATTAACGTAACGTACGCATACGCTTGTAAGGCTAACTATAATTTCCTTCGGAATATCATATTTTCAACTCACAGAAACAAGAATTGTTATTTGATAAAATATTAAATTGTTGTTTTAAAATTTTATCATATGATGAAAGAGTATTTTAGATTGTTATGTAAATATTTTGCTATGTTTACGTACTTTTTTTGTTAGGATTTATAGTTTTGTTACATAAGTTTCAATTATAATTCATTTATGCGAAATATATGAAATTAATAATTTTAATTTTTATTATGCGAAATTATGATATAAAATCAATGTATAAGAAATAAATAATCTTGATGTGTAAAAATAGAAATAAATGATTAAAAAATACGATGTCTATTCATTACATTCAAGTCAAATATCCTTTAAGTAATTACATTGATCACCTATGTTTTAGGCGTGGAGCACTGCAACGAGGCTACTCTAGGTCAACAATCTAGAATATAATATATTTTCTTGTTCACTTCCTCTTAGGTTTGGAGTAATAAAACACCTAATGGATGTTAACAATTCTATTTTGAAAACTTAGGCTTCTAGCCCATTTTCACAAATACATGTATGTTCTATGGATGGAACAATGTCATCTTTTTGCATAGTGCACAATGCATATTTTCTTTTTGTATTATTAGTCACCTTTTCAGATAATTTGTGGTTTCATACACAAACGCGTTAACATGGCGAAGCTTAAGGACCGATTTTCACTTTATCTTCAAGTCAACAAGTTGCGAGCGCAAGTCGACGTCTTTTTCAGACACCCTTGTAAAAAGTCACCTAATATAACTTACATTGTAAGTTTTCAAAACAATCAATACTATATACATTTACTATTCAGTTAAAATAGTAAATAAAAAAAAATCTAGGCATGTGGTATTTTAAATTGTTATATCTTTAATTTGTTGTGACAAAGAAAACAAATAACCGCAAAGACTGATAAGTTTGAGGACAGAGTAAAGTGGAAGAAATAGACAAGGGTAACTAAGTCCATCATATTGCAAATTAGCTAGAGGGACAGAGTATTTTTGACTAGATTTCAGCGGCTTGGATTAACGTGAGAGATATGCATCAATATCAACAGGCCCATTACCATACTGAGGGTTGGCACAGTGTTCTCTACAGTACATCTACACAGATGTAGAGACACCTCTAATTACTGTTTTTTAGTTTTGATGAATGGAATAAAATGAAGATGCCATACTGAAAAAATTATGTTGAAATGCTAATAAACCAAAAGCGACCATCTCAATATTTTAAAAAAAATGTGAGAGATATGCATCAATATCAACGGGCCCATTACCATACTGAGGGTTGGCACAGTGTTCTCTACAGTACATCTGTGTCTCTAATTGCTGTTTTTTAGTTTTGATGAATGGAATAAAATGAAGATGCCATACTGAAAAAATTATGTTGAAATGCTTATAAACCAATAGCGACCATCTCAATATTTTTGAAAAAAAAAAACAGACAAGTGTATATTAATTTAAACTTTCATAGATACTAATATGAAGCTTCTCTGATATAGTGATGTAGTTGCAAGCGTCACGATCACTGGTTTACTGAAATTATGCAGTAGTGTAAAATGTAACAAGTAGCAGTAATGGTCTACCTTTTGATTGTTTCAAATTGGTATTTAAATTTATGTATAACATACATTTACCATAGTGCAAGACTCGGAATTTATAAATTAGACCATCTGTTACATCTTTACTGTATAACTTTATATATATATTATACTGTTGCCTGTAAATCATTTTAACTTAAGGAGTCATGTAAATAATAAGAGATTGCCAAAAATACACAAGTATATAAAATGATTTTATTAAGATTTAATAACCAATAACTTGTTAAGACAGTAACATCATTGTGGGCATACATAATAAGGGGTTCAATTAAAATAATTTTAAAATAATTAGTAATACACAATATTTATAATTAGTCAATACGCGTGGTAATAGTAAATTAGTCATTAAATCGTCCATATAATTTAAAAGCACATTTGTAAACATAATTGTGATGCGTTAAAGTGACACTGAATCTATTCATTAAATTAGCTTTATCCTAGATCTGATCTCTCCGTTGTTGAACCATTTCTCTGAGATTGTGTTCACTTTCTTTTAATTTTTCACCCAAGTACTCCTTTTTGTCCTCTAGATCGGTGATTCGGTTATGAAGCATTGAGACACGTTCATCGATATTTTCCTTTAATTCGCCTAAGTCTGCCTGTAGGAACATTCTGCTCACAGGTATATAAGTACTGGTATCATTTGGAAGAACATTTAACTCTTGTCGCGTTGATTGTATAAACTTCAATACTTTGTCCAATGCTTCGATTTGGACGTTGATAATGTTGATTTTTTTTCTGGTTTCTACCATTTTTACTTGCAATTCCGCGAAAGCTTTTTTCAATTCTAAATCCACAAGTTTAGCCATGTTTTATTTTTAGCGATTTTTATTATAATCAAAAAAGGTAATGCGTGGGGTCACAGATTATACATATGTACAAATCACGCCACGAACGATGAAACTGCGCAGAAGGCGAAAAATAGGTGTCAGCTGAAGGCGGGGGTGCGGGACGGGAAGCGTATCGTCTTTTGTACTGGTGATTGGAAAAGTGATAAATTGTGCTCACGATTTAATATTATTTTTTTACTAAACGAACGGTTATTGGGTGTTTGTTAATTATTTTTTTAAGTATAAATATATGTTGTATGCCTTAACTTAATGCTGAATAGTGTTTACTAATATTGTTTGTATATAAAAATAAAAAAAATTATTTAAAATACCCCATCGCATTAACATACCAGGCGTCGCACCATTAAGTGGCAGTGATTGAATTAAAAATCAGGTAACATGTCGTGTTAATTATATTTTTTTATGTGCAAATTATTTAATCTACATTCTTTGCCTTGAAATCTTTATATTCTTTTATTATCTAATTGTTATTAATTATTTTTCACATTAGTACGCAAGACTTATTTTAACTCGATAGTATCAGTTTAGTACACGTAAATTTACGAAATACTTTTCTTTCCGATAGTACATGCGCAGAAATCGCCATGTTTTTCATGCCTTGTGACGCCAACTATAGCAAGCTACAGATGCGACAGCTCAATTGGGCCGAGTTTCCAAAGTGTTCCGTTTTGTCGCTGCCGTCGCTGTTATAACCTCCTTTGCCATATTCTATTATTTGAAATGTAGTTCTGTATGTAATCTGTCATTATTACATCTTACGTCATGTTATTAAAATATCGTGTTTTATTATATTGGCGACGACTTAAAAGAAAATAAGATGAACTAGAACAGTTCGCATCATTTTTACATGCACAACAAAATCAAGAAGAGCAAATTTTACAAATCTTGAAGTTGTTGGTACCAGCAGCTTCCAATACAACAGACAAGTGCGTGACGAGCGACTCTACAAAACATTATACGAATAACAAGATAAGTATAATCAAAAATTTCAAAATGGATAAATACAACCCAGATACATTCAGAATAGATGATTACATTGATTTTTTCGAAAACTGTTGGAGTTTTTATATGTTTATTACTGGCAGGCAACACTTTGCACATGAAGGAGTTTTTATATTGGAATATTTGTATTTGAATTTAAAAGGATTTGTACAACTGATGTTTGTAAAAGCAAGACTTCTCATCTCGACACGCACTGCATAACATCGTAGGATATATCAAATAGGATAATGTATTAAATGTGACTGTTGGTGAATACAATATACTCATTAACAATGTAAGAAAGTATTTGAATAGCCCTAAAACTCCAGAGCCCGGGACGGCGGGAGGTAACCGTCCAACAAAAACAAATGCAAAATTCTTGGGATCGACGATAGCGACTTACAGAAAGATTTGCTTCTCAATTTACTAACACCAGAGATATTCCACGATATAGCTTTTACACCTGATTTCGATATAACTACAAACAGCGAAATTTGTAACAAATTATCAGACCTCTGCCGCATAAAAAAGACGAGGTATCGAGCATTAACAGAATTTTGGAATTGCAGTAGAGAACTGAACTGAAGAAATGAAACAATATGCAAACACACTTAAAGGCCTTAGTCGGGATTGTGGCTATACTAATGACTTCCTGGAACGACATTTACGGGACCGTTTTTCCACTGGATTGAATCATCAAGATTTAGAAACAAAATTGGCCTGATTTAATTCAAATGGTAGACGGAGTACCGAGAGAAGTAACCTTTCAACAAATATTTGCAATCGCTCAATCCAGAGAACAGGCATAACAAGACACACCACAAACAAGTATTAAGGGAATAAATAGGAGCAAAACAAAAAACGTGCCATTAAATTAAAATACAACACGGAAATTAAATCCAATGCATTTTTTACGCTGTGGAAAGGAAAAAGGCACAGTCCATCGCAGTGTTCAGCCACCATATTTGTAAAGAATGCAATACTAAGGGGCACTTTGAGAGTTGCTGCATTAAGTCTAAACGGGCATACATCAGCTACATCAAAGGGAGTCGGAAATCTGTTAAAAAAATAACAAGACCTCATATGTCCTCAATATCATCATCATTATCTACCAGTTATAACGAGGAAATAAGCAATGTTGATCTCATCTTAGCGTTTCGGGTAAATGTATAAGAGAATGCAAACAAATCGATGTACAGGTCAATGACATACCTTGCACTACGGATTGGGACCCCGGCTCTGCGTATTCAATAATAAACATGAAATTCATCATCACCATCAAATCACCATCTTTACAACCTTCCCTTAAACTTAAGGCTTACGACAACACTAATTTAAAGACAAATGGTATAAAGAAAGTGACAGTCGAAGTTGACGGACTGAAAAAACTTCTACGTGTGGTAGTAATAAAAAATGCCAAAACAATGTTATTTGACTTACATTGGAGTGAAGTTTTCGATATGGAATTTCCAAAACCAATATACTCCATCAAAACATCTACCCCGATGACTCTTAAACAAATACTAGACAAACATGTACAACTCTTTGATGGGAAATTAGGGAAAGTTAACAATTATTACGTAAATATACATGTTAAACCAGAAGTTGACCCGAATGTGCTACATCCACAGTTAACGTTCTGAAATCTACAGGGGAAGTTAGAATATGTGGAGACTAAAGAACCACTTAACCCAGTACTTATCAAACATCTACACCCAGTTCTAATTTTCGATCAACTACGCCGAAATCTCGCAAACGGTAAATAATTCTCAAATAGACAATAGACCTTAAAGAGGCGTACTTACAATTTAAAATAGCACCGGATTTGAAAAAGTACTTGACGTTGTCAACACATAAATGGTATTTCCAATACAATAGAATGCCTTTTGGAATATCAACAGCTCCTTCCATTTTCCAACATTTTCCTAGGTACCTAGGTAACATAATAGATAAACATGGCATTCACCCAACCATATCCAAAATTGACGCCATAACTATGCCTTAGTTATGGCATAACTATGCCAGCGTCGTGTAATGCAAAAGAACTACTATAATTTTTAGGACTAGTAAACTTTTACGAGCGTTTTGTACCGCATCTTCACGGGATTTGTTCGGATATCCATGACCTAACTAGTGGAAAAAATAGATGGGTTGGACGGATCATGAAAACAGAATTTTTGAAGTTACAAAGAAATGCATAACGTCGTCACAACCGTTAATTTCATTTGACGAGAAACGATCAGGGTTTGGGTGCAGTATTATTCCACAAGGACTTGAACATAGAACAACAATTGCTTTTGCTTCAAGGAAACTAAGGCCAGCTGAAAGAAAATATTTCGTTATTGATCGTGAGGCTCTAACAATAGTATTTGGAATTAATAAAATTGATCAGTACTTGAGAGGAACGAAATTTAATTTAGTTACGGACCATAAACCTCTTATACATATCATGGGAGCACGTCGCAACCTTCCTAAACTAGCTAATAAGCGACTGGTAAGGTTAGTAGGCCCTAGTAGTGGGAAGTTATCAATATGACATTTACTACAGGAAAGGTGAAAATAACACATTAGCTGATTGCCTTTCCAGATTACCAAACCCTAAAACGGAACCCTCCGAGACAGAACGGCTGGTAAATAAATTAGAACTACGCCTTTTGAGCACTCGAATGACCGACCTTAACCTATCAAAATAGTTACTTATGGAGATAACTTCAAATGATCAAATACTTACATTAGTTTGTCAATTTAAAAACCGGCTGGAGAGAATCAGAATACAATTCTGAAATGAAACCATTCTACAGAAATCGCACTGAGTTATCTGTTGAGAATAAGATACTAATGAGGCAAGGACGCATCGTTATACCTACAGCACTCCGGAAAACTATGTAATCCGGAAAAATGTAAATCACCAGCTGAAATGATGTTTGGACGACAATTGAATTGCATACTTTCCAACATTCGGCCAGACAAAAGAAGATTAATGCAGTATTTACAAGTAAAAGAAAATATCCGTACCACTTCATCAAGTTACCGACCAGGTGATCAAGTAAATATTAAAACACGCAATGATAAAAGATGGGAACCAGCGGTAATTACATTCAGAAAACATAAATATTCATATATTGTTTCAACGCCAGAAGGTCTGGAAAAACGAAGACACGTTGATCACATTAGGCCACGCGTGTCATCAACCTCAAAAACCCCGGGGAATGAAAGGGTGCATTCTTCTGTGCTGCCAGCGACTGTTTCTCCAAATATTGGACCGAAAATAACAATTAGTGAAAGACTAACTAATAGCAAGAATTCAGCAGCAGTAACATTACCTATATCACAGTTGCTTACAAATGTACCAATTCCACCAAATTCAACTCCACAGGATTCGAAGAGATCTTCCTCCTGCTCCGGGCGGCTCCACTACTGTACCATTTGCTCCCCGTCGAAGTAATCGACATATACGAGCACCCCGCCGACTGATCAACGAAATGTAGATGGGGAGGAATGTTATAACCTCCTTTGCCATATTCTATTATTTGAAATGTAATTCTAATACTATGTCATTTTTTAATCTGTCTTTATTACATCTTTTTTCATGTTATTAAAATCACTGATTGCTCTAATCACATTCTGTAATACTTTAAACAATGAATTACCTGCTGAAGTTAGAGGTACACCGTGAGTTATTTCATTAGCAGTAAACTAGCAGAGATAGAACGAAAAATCGAAAAAACGAAAATTATTTTTTATTTATCATTCTTAAACGATTCTTTAGCTATTATAAAAGTTTCAAACGTCTAAGTCCATTGTTACGAAATTTCAAGAAGACATTTGCCGAATTCAAATCGATATAACCTTACCGAAAATTTAAAATTTTATTACAGAAAAAGTAGCAACTCTCAAACGAAAATTCTTTTTTCTTTATTATTCTCAAACGATTCTTAAACTATGATAAAAGTTTCAAACGTCTAAGTCCATTGTTACCGAATTTCAGAAGAAAATTGCCGAATTCAAATCGATATAACCTTACCGAAAATTTATAAATTTATTAAAGTAAAAGTAACAACTCTCAAACGAAAATTAATTTTTCTTTATCATTCTCACACGATTCTTTAACTATGATAAAAGTTTCAAACGTCTAAGTCCATTGTTACGAAATGTCAAGAAGAAAATTGCCGAATTCAAATCGATATAACCTTACCGAAAATTTAAATATTTATTACAGAAAAAGTAACAACTCTCAAACGAAAATTCTTTTTTATTTATCATTCTCAAACGATTCTTTAGCTATAATAAAAGTTTCAAACGTCTAAGTCCATTGTTACCATAATTAAAAAGACAAGTTCCGATTCAGAATCGATTTTCAATTTCTTACAAAATTAAAAATGTTTTTATGGAGAAAGTATTAACTCTCAAACGAAACTTCTTTTCTCTCAAACTCTCAAATGATTCTAGATCGATTGACATAAAGAAAATAAAAAAAAATTACATATAGCAAAATAAAAAATTATTTTACGGAAAAAGTACTAACTCTCAAACGAAATTTCTTTTCTCTCAAAACCTCTCAAACGATTCTCGAACGATTTGCATAAAAAAAAGTAAAAAAAAACAAAAGTGTGGGGGCCAACTTCACAGAGGTCGAAAAAACTTAAGTTTGTTTTCATTGGAGAAGCCTAAAATGAAAAATCTTTCGCAAGTACAGTATAGGTCATCAAATTACATAGAAATATGTTCTGACTT
>JAAOEG020000025.1:10807129-10817857 GCA_011763625.2 Papilio bianor | reverse complement strand
CCGACACCGACACCGACACCGACACCGACACCGACAGCTCAACACTAAACTAATATACCGACCCCACGCGATCTAGACAGGACAGTTTACAACAAATAATGATAGAAAAGATTGTAGATATTGGTATTTTTATGGAAGAAATGTTTTACATATAAGAAAGTCTTTAGAGAATAAACTCATTTGTGAAACTTGTCATTGAGGTAAACGTTCAAAAATTTTCATATTGCAGTTACGTTTGATTTAATGAAAATGAAGGTTGATTAAAACTAATTTTACGCATCATTGTGTTTTATTGAATCCTTTGAATGAGAAAGCAGCGTGGCGCCGGCGTCGCTCCTTTGTATCAGTTCTCATATATCCATGTATGAATGTCAATGGACACTTGGAATATAATCTCATAACGCTTTCGCCTATATCGTTACCTCGCCACAATTATGTTCTAACAATACAATAGTCATAACAATAAAATATAATAATGTCATAAGTGAGGTCAGTCTGTGAGTTGCGTGAGCAGCGCGGTGCCGCGCAAGATCCAGAAGTCGGAGGGATGGTCCGCGGGCAGCAGTATGGCGATGACGAAGTTGGTGCTGTGTCCGGTGGTGGCGAGCACGCCGGCGCGCGCCCCGGTGCGGTACAGCGGCGCCTCGTACCGGCCGGCCGCCGGCGGCGCGCCCACGCGGCAGCTCACCCGCACCGCCGGCAGCCACGACCACGTCTGACCTGCACACGACCCAAGTCAAATATTTATTGTTATTTACTTTCACTCTAATAATGCAACACAAAAGTGACTGCAAAATCTGTGGATGTGTACCTGGCAAAGCGTCTGCAAGACAGGTGTTTTTCACGTCCCAGTAGCCCGCCTCAATGTACAGGCCGTGGATGATGATGCCCTCGTCCGGCACCTCCAGTCCGCCGTACACGTCCACTTTCTCCTGCGCAACGTACACACATCACACGTCGTAATATTGTTTTTGTATGTAAATTCCGTTGTGATGGCCTATAGCCTGAACGACTGAACCGATTTTGATGAGAGAGTTGTCATTCGATGCGTCTACGTCCGTATCAACATCAGCCCAAACACACACTTTGTTATAGCAGACATGAGAAATAAACTTCTAAACATGTAGTTTTTCATAGATAAATCTTTTTTCAGTGTTAATACTTCATTTCACTGTTAGTGCATCAGCCAGTCGAGGTTTACATTTACATTTATAATTCAAATAAGGTCTCTATTATAAAAATACGTAAACAGTTGTGCAAACCTTCGGGAGCTTGTTAGAGGAGCAAATATCTTCTTGGTATATAAAGACGGAAGTAGGGTGGAAGTCGAAGGCGAGCACGTCGATGGGCAGGCGGTTGCGGCGCGCATGCGTCTGCAACGCCCCCGTCAGCAGGCCCTGCGGGAAGAACAGCCCCGGCAACCAGCTGCTAGCACCGCGCCCTTTACGCCACCACGTCTGCGCCAAGTCATGTCACATTTATAAACTCACTTCCAGTATAAAGGATGAATGAAATAATCGAGATGAATAAAAAGAGAGATATGTAATTTTAATAATGCCAAGGAGATGAAGATTAAATGATCGAGTCAGGATAGTATACACGTGATAAGCAGATCTAACTTGCCTCTATAAAGTCAACGCGCAGTGCGAGGTCGTGCAGCCAGCTGCCGAGTGACTTGAGCGAGTTGTAGGCGCGCGCATGCCACATGGCAGGCACGCGCCCATTGGCCAGCGCGTTGAACACCTCCTCCAGTGCCTCCGACATCACCACAATACCCTGCGTACACAATAATATCTCATCCCGGAAGTATTCATCATGTATGTGGAGTTAGTGTATAGTGGACTGGAGGTACCTGCACGGCGCGCTGCAGTTCGCGCAGGCTGGAATGCAGTAATGTGAGCAGCGCATTGTACTGCTTACACTCGTGGTGCAACACTGTGGCTAACGACAACGGCTGTCCGCGATCGTCCACCGCGAACACTGACTCGTGTGTCACCGATGTGTCCACCTTACAACACCAGTACACACGCAATAAGCTAGTATAATACATAAGTGAGTCAAAGAGAGTAGTCTACTGTTCGTTGCAAGTGTCAATATTTGGTACGTAATTAGACAAGATCACCTTGTGGGGCACGGAGGCGCGAGTGGCTTCGCAAATACGCCACACGAGTTGCTCGGGAGGCTCGGAACCCGCGCCCCCCGTTCTCGGCTGTACCTCCGCTATCGTCTGCAGCAACGCGGTTGTCTCTTGCCGCTATAACAAAGAAGCAGACTAATTGATGACCCTTTTTTAATTTGGTTGTGAAAAACTATTTTAAAGCTTGATGCGGCAGTCGCAGATAATCAGTATTATAAGATCGTAAGCAGTTGTAGTCTGGTGCTGACCTCGTAAATGATGTTGGCGTTGTCGTGCATGCCGAAGAGGCCTGGCGGCTCATTTTCAGGCAAGCCGTCGACGTAGCTCTGGGCTTCGGAGAGCAGCGGGACGCGCGGGCAGAAGTAGCGGCCGCAAGGCGAGTACGCGTGCTCAGGGCTGAGCGCCGAGCGCGATACCACGCGTCGCAGCGCAGCCGCCAGGCACCGTTGGTCCCACATGTCCGTCACTCGACCGCCATACGTTATCTCACCTGCAAATGTCGTACCTTACCGTCTCTAACTAGCACTTAGTATAATATTGATTTTTGTACTTAAATATACTTAGTAGTTTTGGTTAGGTATCATGTCACATTGTTAACGACGATGACATACCTACAAAGAGTACGAGATGTCGTACTTACTGGTGATATACTCTAGTGCGTCCCAAGGTATCTCCCCCCCGGCGCAGAACATCTGAAGCGTGAGAATGGCGCACTCTCGGTCGCTGTCGCTGAATTCGTACGAGATGTTCCAGCCGAGCGGCCCGAACTTCTTGCGCTCCTGCACCAGCGCATGGAAAATGCAGATGCCGAATACCAGTGAGCGCCAGTCCTGCTCCAATACTGAAACATAATTTATATTAGAACTAAGAGACCAATAGAATCACTAGAAATATCACTATAAAACATATTGTTGCTCACCATGATTTTCGTAGAAATCTGCATCCATTTCAATAAGAGCTCTTTTTACATTGGCTTTTAGACCTTTAGGTGGTTCGTTGGTGACTTTAACAGAGTTTTGAAGCACGGACACTGGGAATTTGGGTGTTGGCATAGAACTTAGAAACAAACGAAATTCTTCGTGGATTGGAGACTGGTCGCTAGTAAAACTTTCTACAATCAATTCCAGATTTCGCATCCATGATGCTGCCAAGTGACAATTCTGCGGATTTTATTAAAAAAATTTTTTTTAGAATCAAATTTGTTTTTCTAAATTGATTGTTATTCCACGATCACGATTTATATCACCTGCAAAAACACCCAATCTCCTTTCGGCTTGGCTTCGCTGATCATCCGTTCTGCGACCGGCCCTTGACCCTGACCCAGGGAAATGAAGTTAACGCGATCGCGCATGCCCTTGTCCGTGGCGAATTTCTGGAACGCCCCGAACGGATCAGAGCCAGTGCTCAGCACAAACACCAACGGAGTCGTGGAGTTCGTATCAGCATATCTGAGAGTAACAAAAACATTATCGAATGCATGGATATCCATCGTTGATCATGAACTCGATTTGCTTTCCACGACTCACAGTGTCGGCAGCTGCACGGGCGGAGACTCGATGAAGGCGGGACCCAGCGTGAGCGACACGTACTGCGAGCTCGCAAACACCAGCTTTTCCTCGCGCAAGCACTTGAGCAGCATCAGTTTTTCGAACGGAGACAGTCGCTTGTCCCAGTCCACCGCTGGCTTGCTCATGTTAGTCTTGTCGAGATGAATCTCCTGTTTTATAACAAATAACCGCGTTTCATATAAATTCTCAGTGGTACATATCTACGACTTTTAAGTAAAAGTGCTTATGTGCTTATCTTTTAATTATTCTAAAGATGAAGATGTCTTCAATGAACCCCGATTAAACGAGACTATTTTTGGAGTTGGTAACATGACAGCAGCAGTACTGCTGTTTAACTTATGTACGAGAAACGCTTAGACGTATGGAGTGTGTGTAAAATGGGAAGACTTACAACAAAATATTCGCCAACGTTGAGTGGAATGCGCAAGAGACAGTCGTCAGGCAGGCCGGCGAAAGAGGGCTCGTGCTCGTGCAGGAAATTCACCGCCGCCCACGTCTGATCGGTTATTGCTTCCGTCGCAGGCTTCTTGGGCAATCCCTAGGAACCGACCACATATGAATACGTAAGGTTCGTTATCTTTTTACACGTACAAAAAGAAAAAACATTCGTCGTGATAAGCAGTCGTTATTAAAGCATGCGGAAACTGACACCGGCGAGCGTGCCCGCGCCGTGCATGATGTAGTGCCAGTAGGAATGCGGCAGTGCGCCCGACTGCAGCTGCACGGCAGCGGTGAGCAGCATGGAGAGCGCGAGCCGGTGTCGCGCGAACAACGCGCGAGACACCTCGCGCTGCGTTGCCAGCGTGGCGCTGGCCACCAGTGCCGCCACGCGCATTTCTAGCGTGTCGCCTTCCTTGGCTGGCTCCTCCACCACGCGCTTGAATATCTGCAGCACATCACATCGTACATTATTGCCGCATTTCTTCTGTTTACAGTCCACCCCATTTTCCCACGGTCATTAATCCGTCGGAGACCGACCTGTGTGAAGTACGACAGCGAAAACTGGTACATGGGGTCGAGGTCCGCGAGCTGTGCAATGGCGAAGTACAGCAACGCGCCACGCGCCGCCACCTCGCGGTACCGCTCACGCGCTGCGCCTATGCTGCGTTCCGTTATCTCTGCCTCGGCCAAACGCGCCGATATTATCTCAGACGTTTCCTGTATAATGAAACCGTGATCTATATATATGATATTTTATTCTTAAGGATTAGATTTAATACGTAGCTTTCGGCGCGATGATGAAGCTGATGTGAAAATATTAGCGCTGCGCCGTCTGGTCTTACCTTGCTCTCATTGAGCGTCTCGATGAGGACCTCATCGTCGAGGATGTTCCCTGTGGAGGCGTGCAGCAGGTGCAGAATGCGCTCCTCTATGTCGAGCAACGAGGCGCGGTCGGCGGCAATGCGCTGCGACAGCTGCGTCCGCTGCAGCTCTAGCTCGGGACGCTCCAGACTCACCACCTCACTTTGAGGCAAACGCTCATTACCTTATCTTACTTTATTATTTCGTACTAGTTACCAGTGATCGTGACACGTTCTTAAAATCGGTTTGTTGCTGACACATATGCAGCGGCGATGACTGTTTCATGAAGCTTTTTAAGTTTGAGGTATTTTATATATTACGTAAAAGATTTAATAAAGACAAGACGTGATACTTACGCGAGGAGTTGATCCTCCAGTCCGGATAGTGTGACGGTAAAGTTGACCAGAGTGACCTGGATGCAGATCTCGGGCAAGTAATGAGGGTTGGCGAGTTTCGTGGTCAGGTACAGCCGGAAGTGCGAGTCATATTCTATATCACTGTCGCCCAGATGGATCAGCAGACGACCACCCTAATATGAAGCTCTTTTATATTAACTTTTAGCTAATTATAGAGATGTTCAAATTTAACGTTGCATTCTGTCAAATGCGGTCATTACACCGCCAGGTTTAGCAGATGACCTTCTGAATATAAATCCCAAGGTAGTTTGACAGCGTAGTTCAGGTTATAATTTGTATTACTCTTAAATATCGCGTATCGTTCAGATGCTAATACAAGTAGCGACCTGCATGAAAGTCTGCTTGAGGAGGAGTGGTGTTAACGCGGCGTCTAGTTCCTCGCCCACATCCTCCAGCAGCAAAGGCCAGCCGAGCCTCACACAGCTCTCCATTATGCGCAGCAGGTTCGACGCCGTGGGCTTGGCCACGTGCAGCCCGTTCTCTCGCTCCATGTTCTTTATCCACCGATTTGCCTGCAAACCGCACATCGCCGAACAATGTCAGTGTATCAGTGGAAGTAGCATTCCTATGTAGGTAGTTGAACGTGTGTATGAGTAGATCGACCTGCTGCTGAGGGTCTATGGCGAGCGGTCGACGGCCGGCGCTCACCACCAGTGTGGCGTTCTCTGCGGAGCCGGCGTCCCGCGGCAGACCCTGCGACTGCCATGCGAGCCGCGCCCCGGGCCCTGCCGCCGTACCCACTAGGCTATAACATATACGATATGACAAAATAAAAAATAAAACGGCTAACTCACGTGTATGTAATACGGTGTCGGCACCGACTAGATGAGAGACGGGCCGCGACCGCGAAGTGATACCAGTCCCACTCACCCTGAAGAAGAGCCCCCGATGGGCTCGAAACTAGTCGGTGTTGACACCGTATTACATACGTGAGTTAGCCGTTTTTATTTTGTTGTAATAATGTCTCACGAAAGTTTAAACAGTTTAATATAAGATATGCATCATTATCTCTGGCGATAAGATGCTCAAACTCAGGGTGCCGTATAATCTGCTGATTATCCAATTTATATAATACTAGCGGCCCGTTCCGGCTTCGCACGGGTATAAATCTGATAAATCTCGTGGGGTTCAGCCTGCGTTTGTTGCAATGTAAGCGGAAAAAATTTAATTATTTACTATATCACATTAGAAACCTCAAAAATAACAGTATTTCTCCACTATTTAATAGATGTTATTTTTCATATTCATACTCACATACTCATATCTATTAAAAAAATAACGCATCCGCAATCCGTTGCGTAGTCATAAAGATTTAAGCATACATAGGGATATTATACAGAGAAAGCGACTTTGTTTTATACTATGTCGTGAAGTAACTATTTGTCTTACTCGAAAGTTTTAGAAGCGGGTATCTCGAGTTCTGCGCAGTGTGCCACCCACTTCTGCTCGAGCTCGCGGCGGTAGTGAGCGGGGAAAGCGCCGAAATACGCGATGCACCCTGCCGCCACCAGTACGTTGCCGGTCGCGTCGATCAGCTGCAACGACGCCTCCTAAAACCCACCAGAGACATGTCAACCGTAAATTCTGACTTGTGGGCTAATTTGGGAAGTCTTGATAATATAACCGCATTAACCTTTGTGGTGAGTCGTTACTTCATTGATATCGAAAAAGCTTAGTATGATTGTACAGCTACACGTACGGCAAGGATTGGTGTGCTACCTTGACGCTGTTCTCCCAACGCGTCTGCTCATCGGCGAGCGCCTGCGTGAGGCTGCCAGCACGCGCGAGGCGAGCAGCGGCTAGTTCCACATCCGCCTGCAGACGGTCGCGCTCGTCCTCTACCACCTGCAGCTCGCGCTGCATGGCCGCCAGCTGAGCCTCCACCGCCTCCACCTGTTTCTGCTTGGCACGTAGCTCTGCCATCACGCTGCGAAGGATGGCCGCGGCTTCCTTGTGCCTGCACCCGGTAAGCAACCATTGTCTAAATCCACGACACCACGAGCGAATATCGACTGAATGATAATGATGAGATTCAAACTCTTCCTCAAACTATTAAAATAGGTCGCTCACTTGAGGATCTTGGGCTCGACAACTCGAAACACTTTAGCGTACATGTCGATGGCCTGCACCCATAGCACCATGGAGCGGCACACCTGCGCAACGCAAAACATCCATTCTATACCGAGCTGCGACAATCCGAGGCTTACTCTTATGAGTTATTTTCATCTTGGTGTATGATTTGTGAGATGATGGAAATTATATGTCACCTTGGAGACTTTAACGACGGTATCGGGATTAAAATCTTTGTGTGTAAGATAAGTCTTGATCTTTTTAAGGGTGGCATCGGGAATGTGATCTTTGTCGTACTCTTGCAGGTTTCGGATAAAGTTCACGTCTGCCAGAAGCTTTTTCGTCGAATCCCAATCGGGTCTGCAAATAAATGCCTTGTATTAGTCAGAAGAATTTACTTAGTGTATTTTACACTTGTCTTAATCCAAACTAACTTCGTTCCTAGCAGAATGCATACGGGCTCCATGACGAAGCGAACGAGAGCTGGAGGCTTCTGGAAGGCTTTGAGCTCATTGATATCTGCTTTATTCAGCGCCTTGAGGGCGTCTTGGGCAGCTTCCATGGCGGGCATGGCCAAAGCCAGGTCCGCTTTTGCCTCGTCCGCGATCTGTCTCACCTCGTCTGCTTTCATCTGTCGACGTTGTAACCGATGTGTCACACAGTAAATTATAGTTAATATTATGTATGTAATATTAATATTAATATGTTAATAGTGTATAAGGCGACCACATGGCTAGAAAGGTGAAGTGGGGTGGGGCCAGCGGCCGTCGCCCGGCCGGTGCGTTTGCGACGTAGTCGTATAAGTAGTATAACGAGTCGTATAATAGCAAAGAATAGTAAGATCAACGCGTGTTCTCTAATGTGCAATAATTTTAATACAACTATTATAAGACGTAATGCAGTTTTAATTCACGTGAAAAACAAATATATATATATAAGTATATAATCACAACGATTTATATATTGTAATCACAGTGAAAAGTTGTAGCTATAATGGTAAAGTCCATACTTTACCATACACAACAACTTACTTTACAACTTTTTATGATGTATGGACATCCTACCTTGGCACTAGCCTCGTCTACGAGTAAGGCGCTCCGCACGAGGTCGGCCGCGCGGCGCTCGTTTTGCAGCTGCGCCGCCAGCGCTGAACCCTCCGCCGCCTTGCGCGCCAGGAGCGGCTCCATCTCACGCACAGTACGCTCCATTGCACCCACTGACTCGTACGCGCTGTACAGCTTCTACATCAAAGCAATGAGGTGCATACCTACATACATAATGTCCAGACTAAAATGTCTTGTACATGAGCTGTGCAACATGGCATTGTCTCACAAAGTGAAGTAAGATATGGAGGCTAACCATATCTGAGAACAATACCTCGAGGCCGCAGGAAACGCGGTCGCGGCCGGAGATGATCTCCTGCCGTTTCGCATCCAGCAGCGACAGGTAGAGCTGTAGCAAGTCAAGGTAGCTGCTTGGCGTCGAGTAGAAGTGTCGTCGCAGCTCCGTAAATAGACGCTCCGACATCACGTCCACGTCCTGACACAAAGCAACACGAAATTCCGTTATAAAGATTGTTTAGTTACTATAGCGTTCCACGCCCTCGACAAGATTTAGTGTTTAACACGATAAAAGTTGACTGCATGGACCTGATGCATGGAGACGCAGACTGTGGATACGTTATTGATGAGCTTGGCATCGGCGAGCGAAACCAGAGACTGGCGTGCCACTGAGTGCAGCGCCCCCGGCGGCCACTTGGTCAACCAGTCAATAGTGCAGCAGTTCACCAGGGAGGGGAACATGCGACAGCGCCGTCTGAACGTACCATAGAGTTTAATTTCACATGAGTGGAACAACACTATTTTTGCACGCTTGTATCCAAAAGTAGCAATATCAGGAAAAAATGTTACTCGTACGGGACAATGTTACATCACATGAAATGACCTGAAACCTTCGCCCACTGGACTCATGCAAATGCAAAGATGTAGCTTGGCGCGCACGCGGTTGATGAAGAACCGATAGAGGGCGTCGCGGTCGGAGAGGTTGACCTTGGCCTTCGCAGCGTCCTGCGCGCACCCAGACTGCATCTGCTCGTACGCATCACCTTCCAGTAGGTTGTTTACTTCTCCTGCGAAACACAACTAACCAAAGTAATACTTGAAAACTGAAAATAATCAGTCCTTCTCATTTGCTTTAGTATAAGTGAACAAAAGCAAAAATTTAAGGTTCATAAAATGTCTACTCCAGGTCCAAAGGCAGAAATATTCATCAAGCGGCAAAAATAATGAGTCGAGGATTATTCGGTACCCGTGTTGAGCATATTGTTGACATCCTCGAGAAAGTCATCACGAGAGAGTTGTGAGTCGGTACAGAGGAAGACGGTCTCTCGTAGCGCCACACCCGCGCTCATGTACATCTTCACCAGGTCCTCGTGGAACTCGGGTACGTCGTAGTTCCGCTTTAGCTCCATGCCCATGCACCTGCGGCGGAAACAACTTTATCAGCACAACAGTTTGAATCAAGTCTCTTGAAACCTTCTTTTATATGTGGATAATATAGATCATAGGACATCCCTCGTCCGCGATTTATGAAACGTTGCGTACTTAATTTGCCAGACTCGACATTCAAAATCGCTACTTTATTCATGAAAAGTAAATTAGATGGTGAGCGGTGCGACCGTTTTTTTACCGGCAATCGTTGAGGTGAGCGGCGAGGGCGGCGACACTGCGCCGACCTGAGCCCGCCGGCCCCACGAGCAGCGCATGTCCCCGCTCGGCTCGCAGCACTCGCGCCACGCGCGTCACGTGTTCAGCCATCTCACTGAACACCACCAGCCGCATCTCCGTGCGCGCACTAGCGTTGTACTCGTCCAGGTATTCCTAAATAAATCGGAAAATTTTACGATGACCGACTAAAATTTTCAGAGAGTATAAGGCTTACACTATAGCAAACCTTAAGCACTGCCATGAGTTTTTCCATGTCAGGAAGTTCCCGGTACACCCTCATTTCTTTTGGTAATGAGGGGTTTATGAAGTCTCCAAATAGCAGCATTGGAGGCTCTTCAATAAGATCTCCTTCCGGTAATTCCAATATTGGTTCTTTAAAGATTTTCTCGCAAACATCACTCATTAGCCTGTAGAAGAAAGTCTTGTCTTCTACGCATATAAGCCGGTCGTGGAATACTCGCAAGCATTCATGATAGAACAGTCTGGAAAAAGATAAAAATTATATAATG
>JAAOEG020000025.1:10791597-10807029 GCA_011763625.2 Papilio bianor | reverse complement strand
TAATGGTGTTACTAAAATATCTAAATATATTAAAGTAGATGCACGTACCGTAGCATTTCCCGTGGGACGCGCACGTACACCGCCCGAGCTTGCAGCGCGCCCTGCACGCATTTAGAGAGGTCTCTGAGATTGAAGACGTAGTGGGCGCGCGCGGGCGTCGGCAGCAGCTGCGCGCACACGCGCCCGTATACCTCCACCGCCGCGCGTACCAAGTTATCCGCCAGCGAGGACACCTCCGTCACGAAGTCCTCCATGTGCCCGCTCAGAATCGACTGTAACCGACACTCTCAATAATTTCTGTCTTATGTCGTCTGCTTATACCGGTACGTAATGGAATCGAGCACCTTAAGAAGTTCTTTATCAACTCTTAGAACAGTAACAATGGTGATTGTTTACTTTAAATATAGTAGTCATTGCGGAGGTATCCGGCGCGGCGACGTGCAGCATGGCGAAGTGCCGCACGAATCGTGCGCTGAGGGGATTGCGGCCGCCGCCGGGCGGGGCACATGCCGCCACCACCACCACGTCGATGATCTCCTTCCAATACAACTTGTCGCGGTCGTGCCACCCTCCGAAATCGAGGAACTGCCTGCAATAGAACCAGGCAAAATAACTTCATAAATGCGTTAATCTTCATATGCTTGTCGGTTTAATGTAGGATATTTGGTAAATAACACCCAGGTGGCTTGCAAAGTTTGCATATAGAATCTACAGATCGATTCGAGAGGCGTGTTGCAGTAGTTTACCTGAGCAACTCGATGGTGGGCTGTGCACCGTATATGTCGAGGCGCGGCATGTTGACGTCGTCCACGAACACGACTATGCGGCGACCGAGCGGAGCGCCCAGCGCACGCCGAGGACGCTTCTCCAGGCGCTGTTCAATCGCCTCCTATCAACATAAGCGTTAAGAAGCTTTGTTCGGTACAGATCGTATGGGTTCGCCACATTCGGTGGCGAACATAATTTAAATAATCGCGGCCTGGGTTAATGCGGGTAACCGGGTTTATTTTTATTCTCCCGCACTGGCGGGTATATTGAAAATCCCTCCAGTACGGACGGGCGCGGGGCCAGCGGAGAGGTGTGCGGAAAAAAGGATGATGATCAAGTAGCCAAGAGAGTCGGTTGGGTGACACGGGTGCGATTGGAAGTGATTAAAGTGGTTGCATGTACGACAACGCGAAGACAGCAGCATCGCTGGCGCCTATAGACTTGACAGAACCAGACTTGACTCGATTGACACTGACAGAGACCAGGCACCTGCAGGAGGTGAGGCGGCCATCGAGCTGGTGAGTACCCATTCTCCCCTCTGTTTACAATATTGTGCCCTCCGGCGCATGCGTAGTCTAAGGGTAGATTGTGCCGCGGGACCCGAACCCGTTTTGTACGGCACAAGCTTACTAAATGGTCTACGCTGCTACAGCGTCTACCTATACTCTAGCATAGATAGCCAGCGCAAGGCTGTAATGACATATCATCAGAACAAAAGGTCTAATGTGTATCTTTGATGGGTCTACATAATCTGAGGCGGCATTACTCGTAACTGAATTGCTCCAAAAGCACTTCGCAAACATTAACTAAAGTAACTTTAGTGACATCGCGAATATTTCAATAATTTTTACTCAACAAATAAATTAGTAAAGAAGCTTGAACGCTACAGAATTTAGCTAAGTATAAGTTATAGCAATATGTAGAACCTGTGTTTTCTTGCTGCTGGTCTGTGCAGAGAAGTTGAGCATGATCGGTACGAAAGAGTCTGTGGTTTGCATCTTGTTCAACACTTGCAGAATGATGCAGGTCTTGCCAACTCCTGAACACGTTACATTAGCGGTAAGTATAATACGTTGTTCACATAGCATTTATAAAAAGCTTTTAATAAGATTAGGAAATTCCTAAACGAATCGTCTCTACAGGCTAATAAATATGTTATCTTTGTTGATAGAACTTGAGAAAATATCCTTTCTTCTTGCCCTTTGTTCTGAACTATTTTACAAAGAACTAGCAGTCGCTGGCGACTTCATCAGTGCCTTGGTTATTCGTTACCGCCAAAATCGATCAAGCTTTTTCGGACAATACTGGGAACCAACACGGCAACCCAAAGGCATAATTTTCTCAAGATGTGTTTTTTTCCCACATTATATACATATCATTAATTGTATAGATCACCAATCTTTTCAATACAGAAGTACAAAATAAAATAAAATTATAAGCAATGATATGAAAACTAAAGTAAAATGTCAATAAAGACTATATAATTGCTAATGAGTTTACACACTTTGTAAAGATTTGAGATGGATATAGTGATGTCGTTAAGCGTTTACCCGTATCTCCGGTAAAGAGTGTGGGCCGGTTTGCGGCGAGCCAGCGACGCAACAAGTGGCCGTAGCGCGCCGTATCGGTGGTGGGTACCAGTGTCTCGAAGAAGGGCTGGTTGGGGTCGTATGTAAATGGGGGCGTGGACTCGGACCAAGGGCGAGCACGTCGCTGCTTCGTATCCACGTACACCTCGAACAGGTTCATGCCTGTCGGCAGGCTGACAAATCATTGGAAATATTAGTATCGCAGAATAAAGATTTTATGACTTTACTAAGTGGTACCATATTACATATACTTTCTACATTAATTACAATAGTAAATTTAGCTACATTAAAAAAAATATTCCGTATCCATTTAACCTCTGTTGACCTAGGTTCGGTCTGTATAAATAATTTAAAGCGCTCTAAAAGGAAAATTGGCAGCACTTTGACAAAATTAATTGAATTTTACCTCAGCGTCGATATTGGAAGCCCGAGCCTAATAGCTCGGTAATGGTCGGAACCTAACTTTGTTAATAAAATGTAACCGTAATCTGACTACAGTCATGCCAAACGATAATAGTATTTATTACAAGTGGAAAGTCCTTTAATGAACAACAATGTTTTTTGAGTGCCACTTTACATGGTTTTAAACATTTCATCTTTACTTTGACCAATGCATCAAAGTGTGGTGACGCATAGAATTAAATAGAATACTCACTACTCTCCCTCCTCGAAGGTTTCAAACTGTCTCTTGATGAACTCATCGAAGGGTCGTCGAAAGGACTCGAGCAGGTTTCCTCCGGCGGCCCAGGCGTAGCAAAACTGATAGCAGAGCGCGAGGTAGCTGCGTGCCGCTAATTTGTCCGGGAACCGCTCGCCTGGCTCGGCCAACAGGCTACCCAGCAGACTGCAAAGGGCCGCTACTTTGCTCGCATCCACCTACACACATCAAAATATGCACTTTACTCTTCACCTTAGTCAGAAAACGCTTCGTTGTTAGACGCTTATGAATACAATATATCGTCAACAACATTTATAACATATTGTAGAGTCTGTACCTGTTTTATCCCGACTGTGCACTTATCGGTGACGTAATCGAGTCCGTCAGGCAGCATCAGAAACATTTCATATAGGAATTCAGGGTTATCGGCGGTTAGCAAGCCTTGTGCGGCGGCTCCGGCGATCCACGAGCGCGCGTACGGCAACACCCCCATCTCGCGAGGGTCCACGTACACCATGCCGCAGCGCGATACCGTTGCCGGAGATGCCTGCGCCAGGTCCCCCACCTAAACATATCTTACATTCATCTCTTATCTGCTCTGCTACATTTTCACTTATGATAAGACGGGAAATGAAATCGACAAATAAAACAGTAGTAGGTAACTTGCGCACACTAACCTCAAAGAGCATATGCACGTAGGGTGTGAGCTTTATTCGCTCGGAGTTGGCGAGGCAAAGCATCTTGTTGTCGTCGAGCACCGTGTTCATGTTTTCGATCCAAACGGCGTCGACGGGGCCGTCGCAGATGATCCACTGGTGGTCTGCAGATGTGAACTGCACGGCAATGCGCAGACTAAGCGGCAGTACGCCGTCGTGCCACTCTAGCGTCTGCAGGTTCACCTCGCCGTACAACTCGCCGATGCTCAGACTCTTGGGGTTCATCGTGTACATGTGCACCGGCTTATTCTGGGGACCCTCCACCTCCTCCTCGTACAGCCGAGCATACGTTCCTCCTAGTACCTACGTACCGAATGTCTGCCAATTACTTATCTATGACAAAGGACATACCGCGACACATAACCCTTCATTCTACTCACGTGCAGAACGACTGTCTTGCCGCCGCCGGTGGGCCCCACCAGCATCACTCCCCAGCGCACGATCATCGTCTCGTGCAGCTGGATCACTTTACGGATCTGGCACGTTTCCACTTGCAAGTTACGCTCCAGCAGGCAGTACTCTAAGTACCAGTTGTTATATTAAATACATGTAGTTAGTTCTAGATTTCATTCAATTATATATCTTATACTTTATACCCGCTACTGCGCAGAATTAAATAAAAATTTCTTACGTACGTAGGCGTGTCTCTATGTGTTCTAGGACTTTGTTAAATTTCATTGAGATCCGTTGAGCAGTCCTGGAGATACCTTCTAACATCCATCTATCCATACATCCATACATCCGTACATCCATTTAAATTTTCTCATTTCAGATATTAGTAAGAAGTAAAATTTAAACTTGCATGTGAGAGCATGAGGATATTTTTAAGGACTTCTGTCTAAAAAGATGGAAAGCAATAGAAAAATATTACTAAAAAGCCACGTGCCGTATAATATATTCTACGTATAATAAATATAAATAGTAAAATAAGTATAAAATAAATTTAACGGTGGCAGCATGCGCTTTCGGTTAAGTCGTGCGAGGAAGTACTAAGTGGAGCTCACTGATGGCCTCCTCCATGACTCCGTAGTCGCGCACGGGTAGGTCGAGGCCCGGGAACAGATCGGAGAGGATGCCCCCAAACAGCAACGCGTCCGCCGCCAGGAACTTGGGCAGGTTGCTGTCGTTGAGTGCGCATAACAACGTCAAGTCCTCAACTTGGTCGGGATTCGCACGTTTTAAGGCGCCTGCCATTACCTGATACGAATAAAACAATTATACGGAATGGAAAGATCGGAGCTACTTATTGCTTTAGAAAAGAAAATTCTCTTTTTTCTAGTATTATCTCCATATTGTACAATTATTGATATTTCGTTGGTGTAGGCTGAGGTCGATGTCACTAATCTACATTTATATCTGATATGTCCTAGACCCTGTTACGTTTAAGATCCTAACTAGTCCGAAACCGTCTTCGAAATATCAATAATTGTAATGTGTGTAATTGTACTAGAAAAAAAGAGAGTTTTCTTTCTCCTGAGAATTCATGACATTTTTTAACTTTTTAATGTATTTTGTTGAGAACATTTTTTTTAGGTTTAGTTTTGTTTTTGTCTTAAATTGTTTTGTCACCATTTTTAGTGAATATGTAATTCTATTATCAATTTTCTTTATACACACACAGAGAACATTATCAAATCAAATACGCTTTATTAAGAATTACTTAAAAACTACTTGTCCAAAAAGATACCAACGAGTTGGGTACCTTCTGACAAAACTACTTCAAAAACCAAATCAAGTTTATTTTTATAATTCAAAAAATATCAAAGTCTAACCAGCACACTCTTGACCGCCCGCATGCCGAAATCGTAGTGGTCTTGTTTGGAGAGCTGCTCGCTGGACAGCTTGTACATCTGCACCATCTTGCGCGCCAGAACCTTAGAGGACTCGAAACCCTCGGAATATAAGATCACTTCTGCGATCAGCGCTAGTACATAAAACAATCAGATTAATGCAAGGATTTTTTTTTGTGTAGGAAAGGTTAATAACACATTTGTAGAAAAACAGAGTATAACCTACGCCGTTTTACTTTTTAGTTTCACTTCTATATATAATCTACTTTTGTGGTATCGTGGTCATACCAATAACATTGAGCAGGCGATAAGCGTACCATAATCTGGCACCATCATGGAGATGGGCCGGAAGAGAGCTTTCAAGTTGTCTGGCAGCTCGGTGCGGCCCGCGTACCCAGGGTTCATGGTGATGAACGCAGCACAAGTGCGAACCAACTTTATCTCGCGACCCTCGAACATGAATCTATAGAAATATAACCATTGCAAATATCTGATCTTAGCGGAGATTAACGAGAAATGGGTAACTGCAAGAAACGCAAATTGGACCTAGAGAGTCTCGCAAGCTTCGCGTTTCGAATGGTGATGAGCTGCTGGGCGATGACAGACAACACCTCGATGTCAATACGGTTGAACTCGTCGAAGCAGCACCAAGCGCCGGACGTCGCCAGCCCGGAGAAGAACCGGCCCATCATTTTGTAGTCCAGACCTAAATTACATCAACCGTAGTTACTACTGCAAATCATTTCTCAATTTTCAAGAATTATATTGAAATTGAGTGAATGAATACAAAAGAATTGATAATCAAGAATTAGTACCTTCGGAGCAATTAAATACGACGCACTGCACAGCGACGGCTTTGGCCAGGTCCTTAGTGGTTTCTGTCTTACCGGTGCCCGCGGGGCCGGCGGGCGCTCCGCCAAGGTCAAGTTGCAGCGCCCCCATAAGACACAGGTAGCAGCGGTCCGTCAGTGGAGTTATCACTAACACGCCTAATTATGTTCATTTCATTAATACAAGTTACGTTAGAAAACTTTCCTTTTATATAATTATAGTGACCAAATAATTTAGAATAAATCATTATAGAATAACAGCTAACAGTTAAAAAGTGTTGAAGAAAATTCAAACACCAAAACAATTATTTACGCGTAATTCTTTTTAGTTGGAGTTGCAACATTACCTGCAGCTCCCAGGTATTCGTGACCGTAGATATACATCGCGCTGGACATGCGCGCCACGCAGTTGTCCAGCTCCTCGTCCCAGTAGTAACGGATCATCTTCAGCCACTCGAAGTCTGTGCTGCAAATATAAAAGCAGATTAGTTGGGTGCACAATGTTGCTACTCAAATTTTCAGAAAATTTGAGTGTGAGGTATGTTTTCAAACTGTACAATTAGCACAAAAGTTGTTGGTCCAGAAAATTACGTAACATAGCGAAGGTACCGCCTAAATGTTATGTGTAACTTACTCTTTCTGCACACGCTTCTCAACCATATTGGAGACGGAGTCGCGCGCGTGCACATCGACGGTAATAAGGGCGCATAGCACGCGGCGGAAGAGCGCGCCGAGAGGTTGACGCGTAAGGGCGGCCAGCGCGTTCAGGTCGCCTACGCTGCGTCGTTCGAACTCCGCCAGTCCTTTTGTCACATCCTCACCCTCGGCACTACTCAGCACCTCGTGGATGCCCCGCGCCCACATTATCTGAGACACCGTTAGTACCACCTGCAACATAACATAACCTTCAAGATAATGGCCCCTCCCGTCTCATCGCACTCATTTATAGCGGTGCAAAAACGAAAAGAGTATTTATAACGAAATAGACGTAGTAATATTTTTTGAAGGCTTCTTTATCGAAAACGCGTGAAAGTGAACGCTGATACACCAAGATTGTTTTTGACCTGATTTGGATGCAGAGCGGACCATTGGGGTCGCGGGCGCATCTCGTAGTCGCGCAGAGCAAACTTCAAGCAGCGCTTCACGGAGGCGAACATGGCCGCTTCGACTTTACCCAGCCACTCCTCAACGTTGCCGCGTGCTTTCAAACCCTGTAACCAAAGCTCTTCGCTATTACCTACCTAGCCACTACATACTAACTTTAGCATTTTCATTTAATGTATATACTAAAATTGTAGAGAGTTTTGAAGAATTGTTGTAGAGAGTAATTGGTTGGATAAGCCAGTCTGATCAGCACAGTCAAATAAATGGCTTAAATATTTGATTAATATTTCATATATGGTATATATATCTCACTGTTACTGAGCTAAGTAAACAAGAATTGATGTGACCTTGCCCAGGTTGATGCGCTCGCTCTCGGGCGAAAGCATGGCGATAATATCGGTGGTGAGGTCCTCGGGGCGCGCGGTGAGCGCCAGAGCAGCCTGTAGGCGGTCGCGCGAGCGTGGCGACATCTCGCGCTCCACCAGCGTGCCGTCCTCCGCCACCTCCATCTCACTCTCCGGCAGCTTAACGCCGAACTCCAGCTTGGCGACAGCATCGAAGCACTTGCGCAAGTGCGGCTGCACTGCGTGCGGATTGCGAGTCTGCAGCACAAGTGACTCATGACTCACCATGAAACTAAGTACTGTAAAAATCGCTTGTTCATAAACACATAAAATAAAGGGTTGAAAAGAATTAATTGACGAAATTATGGTAGTTTTTTTACGAAGCCAATATAAGTAAGACAGTATACATACTTGTGCTAAGATTTCGAGCAGTTCATCGTTGGAAAGGAAGAAGAAGCGCGGGAAAGCCACGCGTTTGGTCTCTAGGTACGCCTCCAGGCACTTCATGATCTGGTCCAGCATTTCATTGTTGCGCACCAGCTCCTCGTACAGTTTGGGCTGCGTCGCCGCTGGCAACGCCAGTGGTACCTGCAAAAACACGACATATTACAATTATTTATAATCGAACCCGTCAAATGCACATGAACCAGTACAAAATATATGTGAACGAATACGCCATTTAACATCCAACTTATCTCTAGATATTAAAAAGTTATTATTATCATTTATAGACCTTAGCGACTTTGCGCATATTGTCCTTCCAAGACTTGTCAACGATGGTAAAGAGGCGGGTTTCGTTAGGCAGCTGCCGCTGGATGTCGGGCGCGCTGAAGATAGCCTCCAAATACATCCATGTTTGCTGGCATTGTTGCCACTCCTCCTGCTCGCACACAACACACATACTATGTAAATATTATTACTTTCTTTAGAGCTTGGTATTATAGTTTCTGTTCAGATAGCTATAAAAGACGAAATTCATGTTGAAATCAATGTGGCCTCAATAAATTGAACTCTCTAGACAATGTACTAACAAGTGTTTTGCTGAAGAGATCGAGATTCCTCTGCCACTCCTCGACGCGGCTCTTGAGCGGACCGACGCTACGCGAGCTGAGGATGGTGTTGATGTTGACCGAGCTCTCGTCCAACGCCGCTTGAATCTCCTCCAGTCCGCCTAACATGAACACGTCGCGCGAGTCCTTGTGGGGGAGCACAGGGAACTCCAGTGCCGCCCAAGTCTCCTCCACCTGTACACAGCAGCATATGCACATCACAATAGAAGTGATCTTGGAACTAGTATAATGGTATCTTAAAAGATTTACCTTTTTGAGCATGGTCTCCAGTCCGGCCTCAGAGTTGGCCTGGGCTGCGATCTCCATAAGTTCCTCGCCATGCTGGAAAATGCCAAGCTGCTCTAGGTCGGTGAGCGTGAGTGGCGCGCCGGGAATGAATCGCGTATGCAGAACCTCCTCCACGCGTACCCAGTGCCGCGCTTTCAGCGCCGGACTGCGCAGATACGATACCACCGGCAGCTGCACGCGAAGAACACAGTCAGGTATCGCATACAGAAGAGTTACAACGTAGGTTATGACGTATTGACGGTAAAGCATGGAGAGATAAAATAGAAACCAAAAAAAATCATTAATGTTACCTTTTCCTTCATAATGTCTATAGAATGTTTGCATTTGGGCACAATCTTGTTTGGCGGCAGTGCCTTGTCCATTTGGTTGAATTGCTTGCCGTAATTGACGGCGGCGTTCTGTATTTCGTCTACATCCAGGGTGTGGAATGGCGCTTCGTACCTGTGTATAGTTGCAACTTCAATTCATATGTGCTTTACTATAATATATTGTTTTTTTTGACTCAAATATTCTAGTTCCAGGGTAGTTAGACAGTTGGGCCATTATGTTTGTATCAATTAAAAACACTAACCAACTATGGTAAAGTTCATCCCACTCCTTGGAAGATTTCCATAACATTTGTCTCAGTTTGACATCGTTTAACGTTTCATCTAACTGGTCGATTCGCGACGGCGGAATCTGAAGACGGCGACGTTATTGTAATTCATGCAATTCAGTATTAAATTAGTTGATTTAGCAAAGTCTCTATTGTACACCGATTAGTAAAAGCATACAGGAATTCGAATATTTTAAGAATAAGCGTTTCACTCACTTTAAATATCTTCTGCCATTCGTGAATTTGCTTATCTCTGGCGAAGCACAACATGAGCTTAGCCATGAGGTCGTCCAGCACCTCCAGGACCTTGGCCATGTCTGAACTTTCATCGTAGAGCCAAGGTTGCTATAAGGATTATTATTATATTATTATTTAAACATGTACATAACTAAATCTACAGTAATTTTAATTATATAAGGTGTTGTTATTGTAGGACACATTAGTAGAAAAAACGCAAAAGAGAAACATAATACATTAATTTAGAGACTAATAAAGTGCTCAATAAGCTGCTCTCGACTTCCACATACTAAATCTGTACTACAAAGTGGAACTGTGTGTGAGTAAATTTAAACGAACAAGACACATGTCTTGCAATGTATGTAAATCATTTTAAAACTCAAAATGATTTATTAGTTGTCAAGATGCGCGTTGTGCGTGTACTCACCGCGACCTGAGCGTGCAGCGTGTTGACCTCCTCCATGAGCTGCATTAGGTCGCGGCCCACCTGTGAGGCGAACTGGCCCGCCAACTTGCCGCGCGTCTCCAGCCGCGCGTCCACGCTGGTTCGTAGCGTGCCCAGCGCAACGCTCAGACCTGTACAACAATTTTACATACATGCTACTCATAACAATACAAATTAAGTACTGCTTCGTTTAAGCAACTACATATTTTATGAAACAGACAAAATAGCAAGCGGTACTAGATATGTGTGTACATATAATATTATTACAGTACGACTCTATATCCATAGCTCATTGTTACACGTTGTGTACGTTGTAACTTCCCGCTTTGCATTCCCATAAAAACTGTGTAACATTCACCTGTGATCGGACCAAATCTATCCAAGTAGTCGAATCCTACAAACTTTACAAAACAAATACATTACCCAAGTAGTCGGTCATATCTTCTGGGGGCACTGGGATATTGAATTCCCCCATGAAGTCGTACAACTCGCGCAGGTACTCTAGACGCTCTTCGAGGTACGCGACGCGGCTCTCCAGGCCATCTAGTAAGCTGTTGAACTCCACCAGCTCAGCCGCCGTATCTGGCTCTCGGCTAATGTCTTCACCGATGGTATCAATTCCCTCTAGGATCTCGTCGATACAAGCACGACCAACGCTACACAAAATATATTCACAATTTGTAATATATTAAAGAAGTAAGACAGAATTACAATGTTGAAAGCGAACTTACTCGGGAGTGGTATTCAAAACCACATCGAAGAGACGCCTGGGCTGTGGTCTGAATAGTTCCTGGAATGGGCAGAGGTTAAGGAAGACAATGCCGAGAGGCTGGTAGCTCACAACCTCCTCGATCGTGTCCATCTGCTTTACCAGCTTGTCGCAGAGCAATTTAAAAACGTTCACGTCTCTTTCGTCTCTGATTACGTTCAGATCCATTTCATGCGCCGCTTTAAATTCTACCATGAAGGTTTTCATTCTGTTTAAAAATACGTCCACCACCTCGTAGGCTTCGATTATAGCGGTAGGAATGTATGAAATATCTTCTAGCATTTTCTTATCTTGATTCATAAGGAAATAAAGATTAGGCGATACTCCGGCCGACCACTCCACCTGCTTGCCCATAATGGTAGGCTGCACGAACATCTGCAGATCGTCCTCGTTGAGAAAGTTATGGAACGTCCGCACCACCTCGTCCCAATACTCCGTTACCTTGCTCATGTACTCAGAGATTATCTTCTCGTTGGGGTTCAACTCCACCTCGCCGCTAGGGAGCACGTAGGCGTCTACTTGGAACAGAGCCCACTATACCATGAAAATAATAAAATTATTTTATTTACAATATAGATTGTGCTAAGATAAGGGAAGGCATGTAATAGGAAAATAAAACGACATTGGATAAATTTCATATTAAGAAATTATAATAAAACACACCTTGCATATTTCGACGGGCCGGGGCACTACCTCCAGCACGGTGTCGACGTCGAGCGAAGTAAGCAGATCGTGTGATGGCGTGAATGAAGCGTGTGTGCGCAACAGATTAGCCATGTCCGCGTTGGACCGATTCGTCAGCCCGTGCAGCATATAGTTCGTCATGTAATCGATCAGCTTGATAAAACTATAAAACAACTATCGTATTACTTACTCTAATTTTTCCATATATAACATACGAGCTGTCGCCCCTGACTCTTTATTTTATTGAGATAAAACCTAGGATATGTGTTATTCTATAACTGTAAAATCTCAATGAAAGTGAAATCAAAAAAGATACGTTGCACCGTTGCAGAGTTATCGAGTAAATATCAAAAAACTACATATCCCTCGGGAACGTAACATTTTTCATCGATGAAAAGTATCCCACATTTTATTCCAGGCTATGTTCTATATCTCTGCTAAATTTTAGTAAGATATATTGAACCGTTGAATGTTGAATGATCGTATAAATATGTAAATAACAAAAATTCCTCAGGAAAGATAACTATTTTCGGGATTAAAAATGGCCTATTTGTTCTTCCTGACTATCCTCTACATCTATGCCATTTTATCGTGATCCTCTCAGCGGTTTAGGCTACACACTCTAACAAACATCCATCCACCCATCCATCCATCTAAACTTTCGCATTTATAATATTATTAAGATAACAAGGACCATATTGAAATATGCAATGCAAGGACTAAAGAGTACCCGAAGCCGACGACTTTACGTGGATGCTTGCATGAAGATGAAGAAAAATGGGTTTGGCAGTATCATTAGTCTTCTGGTTTATAACGGAATATGGACGTCTAACAATTACCAAGCGAGTCGTTCGCAGTACTTCCTCTTGTTGGCCTTCTGTGTGTAAGACATGCCGCCAACGGGGCGGCCGCGCACGATAGCGGGTGGCGGCACCTCGTGGTCGTCGACTGTAAAGCCACGCAAACGCAATGCCTCGTGCCCCGCTATTCTCACTGCCTCGAGGGCCACCGAACGAAACTCTTCTATGCGTTGGCGCACCATCTCCAGGCGCATCATCTAACAAAGAACTCACAAATTGAATTTTTAATTCATAAATATCATTCATAAATCATTGTAACTAAAATGTATGAGATATGTACTTTACACTAAGGAGACTGCTAAGTCAGCGACTAGTGTGGTTTACCTGTGCCTCATTGAAGTAGAAGAAGGGCGTGTCCATATGTCGCGATGTGTCTGCGAGGGACATCTCCAACATCCGACAACACAGCGCCTGCACAGTCAGCAGCGCGCGCGCAAGCGGCGGCGTCAGGATGAACAGATGGCGGGAGAGAATGTTGCGCAGCCGATTGTACTTGCGGAACCGGACCGATTTGTGCCATACGTACAATGCTTTCCAATAACGGTACACTTTGAAGAATGTTATCTGCATTCAAACGAATATAAATACATCATTTCCTTGTGCTTATACCGCACTGTGTGGGCTCAGCGCAGCAATCTTCGTCTCCGAAGTTGGTCTATCATTCACTTTTATCGTTGCTCAATTCTCAAGTGAATATCAACAGTGGTAAAGCCCGCTTTAACATCTTAGCACAAATTGGCCGGCTCGGGAGACAGGCGTGTAGTGGAAGCAATTCCGCGTTTCGTCTGATGTGTGTACAGGAGGCTTAATTTTAACCCTCTTTCCACCCTTTTGTTATAAGGAAAGGATGGGCATAGATTTCCTCCTCCGTTGATTAAAGGTAGGCTACGTATCTACAATTGCGGATATCTATGGGCAGCAGTCGTTTCGCTATTTTGGCAAATTCAGGTGGCTGCTTACTCGTCTTCTACTTTATACCATAAATAACTTTTAATCCAAACTTTGTGTTTTAAGAATAATTTGAGAAATAAAAACAAACTTGGAAGAAGGATTAAGCTGTGAAATAGGATATTGATATCTTCCTGTATTCAGGAGAATAAGATGGATATGATGTGTACCATATGTACGCAACATGGTCGTCTCAGTGGAAACTGACAGGTTTGTCGCGACCTCTTTAATACGTTTATAATACGTTTGCTCACTTCGTGTAACTGCACAAACACGGTGTACTCTTGTTCCCAGTCTTTGAGCTTTGTGAACACCATCTCGCTGGTGTAGTGCGTCACACCGCACGGACTTATTGTGAAGTAATTCTTCCTGTCCAGATCTTCGTACTTAACAACTCTGTTACAAGAACCTTATGTTAGTTACACAGATATAAATTGGGCACCTCCGTTTCGAATTCGGTTAAAATACTATGACTTACGTTCATCAATATCTATGTTTTGATAGAGTTAATGATTAATGAAAATACTAATTTATCTTATTATCATAAAACTTAAAGAATTAATAAAATATTTTCTAGATTTCCACTAAATACTAGATATCCTATAACTATACAGTTTAGTGTACACCCGAATCCTACATGTTTGTATGCGTAGATGTATATATGTATGAGGCAAATGAGGTGAACCAGAGGCACGCCTAATGGAACTGCGTAGTCTCCCCCTCTGGGTAGCGTTCGTGAGTTATGTTGTTGTTGTCTTCGCAAACTTACTTTAGGTAATATGGTGTGAAGTATACATTCTCTGGATGCACGGCGTATATCATATATAGAAATCCGCACTGTGGGTTGGAGCGCACGTAGTCTATCACTTCCTTCTGTGACGCCACTTGGGGCTTTAGCTTGAGCGGGTCTTCCGTCGCCTCCTCGGTCTTGTCAGCATCCATGCTGCTCCGCGACTCGCGTATTCTAATCGCCTTCTTTTTCTTGACTGAACAATACGACGGCAAAATGATTAAAGAATAGCTGTTGTTATTCGGTATGAAAACATAACATCAACGATTTATTTCTACTCATGCCAAGGTTACTTGGGTTAATTAGATTAACTGCCGAAACTGATATTCGACCTCAAACTGTTTTTGGTTATCTGAGATATTTTTAATTAATTTAGTTCACCAACTTAACCGATCTATACTAAATCGATTAGAGAGTAACGTGAGAGAAAATAGTATCTATTTCGGAGGGCGATCGAGAAGCAAATTTACTTCGCTTCGTACAAAGTAATTAAAAGAGTTTTAGGATCATTCGTGAAAGACAAAGTCTGCGACGCACCTTCCTCATGCTTTATTGGTTCTAATTGTATTTTAGTACTTCTTCTCTCCCTCATGTATCTATCTTCTTGCGCTGCGGCGAAGCCAGTCTAGGGAAATTATTTATTAATCTTACTAATATTATAAATTCGAAAGTTTGGATATACGGACGTTCGTTACCAATATGCTACTAAACTCTATGTTTTTAATTCCACGCGTGTGAACTCTCAACAGCTAATTTTATTATCAAAAATTAATTTATGTGTCAGACGAGGTATGAGGTATTAAAATATATGTTTCGTTATAAATAGACACTCGTATATCTGTTGCAGTTTACCAATGGTTCGGGTTCCTTTTCGACAAACTCGATCTTTTCCAATAATTTTTTATGCGGCAAGTGGAACGGTATATCCCGTGGTTTCCTAAAAAAAA
>JAAOEG020000025.1:10734588-10764301 GCA_011763625.2 Papilio bianor | reverse complement strand
GACAGTGAAGACGAGGCACAGATTCCGGAACCAGAAATAAAAATGATTCCAATGAAGCTAGCTTTAAATGCGTTGGAAACGGTCCATCAGTACTTTGAATACGCGGAGGTTATTGATCAAGCAATATTCGACAAAATTTATGAGTTAGAGAAAAACATTCTAAAAATAAAAAGAGAAACCCAAACGAAATTGACGATTTTTTTTTAAATGTAAATAAGTATTGAATAAAATAAAATTACATAGTGCACGAATTTTTGATTTGTTTTCATGAGCATTTAAAAATATATATGTACACAATAATGTTGTGAATATCATGCACATAATTTTATCATATTACACATGTACATACATACATATTTCCTACATTTGTACTTGCTGTGACTTATTATTACTGCGTACTTCTGTAGGAGAGAAACGCTACCCATGCACCTGCATTAGCGAGAAACCCGTTTTAGTGAGAAACCTCTATAAGCGAGAATGAGATCGTGCTCCCTTGAACTCTCGCTTATCCAGGTTTGACTGTATTGAAATGGGCGACATCGGGCGCGGGCCGCTAGTGCATATCACAACTTCGCAGCGAATTGACCGATTTTGATAAGACAAATGCGAAAATCAAATTGAGTACAATTATTGTTTACTTCAATTGTTTAAGTTTTAAATTGATAAAAAAATACAAATCATTGATTAATAATAAACCTTTTAGACTTTTTTTACTTAATTATAAAATAGTATTTCCGATCGTTACCAATTTAAAATAATACTAAAAGGTTACAAAGTTTTTCTGGAATATTAACTATGTATTTATTTATGAGGTATCTTTTATGTAAAAAAAAACTCATGCTAGGTTTTATGAATGAAATAATTTGATTATCAGTTATAGCGATAGCCATATAATTATCAGCTATGTTATTAACATTACCAAAGGCGAAAATGTGGTTAGAATTGAAGAATCATTTAATATACACGTATTTCCCGGAAGGTGGAATGGATCTGGATAAAATAAGGTAAAAAGTTACAGCCTCGAATAACGCATAAGCTATTAATGAGGTTCTTTCTAATTCCAGACGGATTCACAGGCGCCAACTAGTATAGTATAACTTGTACATACCGATTACACATGTCGGAATTTATGCACGACCATGTGACAAATTGCTGGGCGTACATAATGCAATTAGTGGTGTTAATTAAGTCCCTAGGTAATAAAAAGCATTCAACATATCACAAATTAACTACGAGCATTTGTAAGTCTTGTTTAGAATGTACAGCATTCATTTGTATACACTTGTCTCTCTCAACGTGTTGCTGAGAGAGTCAGTTTTGTGTCAACAATACTGTTTTGAATATTGCCGTTACTTGTAAGTTGAGCCAGTGTGACTACCATTTAAACTTCTATTTACACTATATTCTTTTTAAAACTCCTACTTTTTATATTGCAAAGTGGCAAACGAGCGAGCGACCATCTGAAATCGCTGAAATAGCGAAGTGACCGTTGCCTATAGACATCCGCAATTGCAGATGCGTTGCTTAACCTTTCATAAACGGGACAGTAGACGCACTGAAAGATATTTCCTCCTCCTACGCGACTCCTTCTCCGTCAAATCCAATTACCCTTACCATCCATTCCTTATAAGAGAAGGGTGAGAAGGGGAAGATGCCTAATATTAGGCCTCCGGAAGGCACACTCATAGGACGAAACGCCTGTCTTCTGTGTGGTCATGGAATTGCACCGGGCGAGCCATTTCGTATTGTTGTAACTGGCGTCTATATTCATGATGCGCCTACTTATACTTCAGTTTATATCTAACGGCTATGTGCCTATTATCTTCTTTACATTTACAATTCTTAAATCATACTATTGTTATAAATTCGAAAGTTTAAATGAATGTATGGATCAATGTATGTGTGTTTATAAGTATCTCTTAGACGGCTTAAAGAAATTCGATGAAATTTGCCATAGATGTAGAACATAATCGGGAAGCATATATAGGCTATCTAAGTTTACTTAATTCTAATCAGATGGGGTCGCGGGAGACAGTTAGTGTTAAAATAAAACATTACCGACTACTCTCGTTATATTGACATTATGGCAAAGGTAATAAATAACTAGTCAAGGTTAAGAAAAAAAATGTAATAAAAATTACATGGGATCAAAAAAAATGTCGGGGAAAATGTCCGCTCTGAAATTCCATCGCTACAAAAAACTCAGATTATAATTCTATATCTTGAAGACACATTTATAATTAGAATGAAATATCTTTCTACTTCTATTTATCTTACTTGACCTCTAATATATAGGTACTTTCTTTTAGGTTTTACACAAAACAACCGACCCTGGATCCACGATGCGATTGTACTACAGCCGGGTTAATCCCTAGGGTCATGTCGCAGTCGCCCTCTACCGTCACTGATGCACAATCTGTGAGTCTTCCGCAATATGACTACGAACAAGCTGCTACGTATCCCATCAAAATCATACCTTACTTAGAAAATCCTTATTTGGTACAAAAATCTATTCCCAGAGTTCCTTTTATGAGACAGACTCAAGAAATCAAAATGAACAATACTTCATGGAACTGTACGGCTTTTGTAAGACGATCAAAGACAGGAAAATGTAAAATTCACAGATCTAAAACAGATAATATTAATGTCAGTAAACAAAAAAACTATACAGTATATTATGAAAAATATCCCTTGAATGTTAGATCAGAAAGAAATAAGCCAGATTTACGAAGAGAATCTGATTTGAAAAATAATGATACATTCCTTCCATACATTAATTCCACTGTCCGTCTGGTCAACTCTAACGTATCATTGAGTAACGAAAGTGTTGCCGCACTAGATAACCAAGGACATGAGGAAATTCATAATACTGCACTTGAAGAACTTAGTAAGAAATCACTCTCTAATGAAAGTAACTTTGTGGAAGACAACATTGAACATATTACAATGAAACAGCACAATGACAATGTTAAAGAAAATAATTCACAGCAGCCTACAAATAAAACAGATTACTCAGGTTTTGTAACAAGAAAATCAAAATCGATCAACGATAATGGCACAGAAATGTTTACTTCTGTTCTCAATCAAAGAAAACACGATATATCAGAATACACTGAAACATCAGAAAATCATAAATATAAGATTTCAATTACACCAAGTTATATTAACAACGATTCTGTGTCTTTAATGAATGATATAATTCGCGAAAAATACAACGAAAGTGAAGTTCCTCCACAGAATATTATCACCAAGGAATTAATAAACGGTTCTGTTATTAGCAATATCAATGGCATTGAAAATTTAAATGACTATTTTATAGATTCCTTCGATAATGCAGACTTTAAAAATAATACACCTCCAGATTCAGCAACCAATTCTACCAAAAGCGTATCACTGAAGACGCCAATCGTATCAGCTACTTTAAATTTTGTTTTCGTACATTACATTCAAAATAATATTGAAGAAAAATCTAGAGAAGAAAAAGCTTCATTAATTATCTAGATTCTTGTACGAAAATCTCCTTTTATCGTTTAAGGAAATCAATATAAAAATGGATTTAGAACCAATAGCAGTTCTCCTGTCAGATATTTACAAGTTAGATTAACATCTACTTGACCAATGATAGTTCAAAACTTTCTTTTTGTATAATAACTGTAAATGTGATTGTTTTTAACCGACTTCCAAAAAAGAAAACCAACTTCAAAATAATATTCTCCCAAAAATGCACATTATTTTGTATGAGAATATTATTTGTGAAGTTAGGTTTCTTTTCTCTCAAAATATTTGTTTATTTCTTTATTTTAATAGATGTGAAGTTTTAAAATCAATTTTTTTATACATATGAGGATGTTCTGCGACAAGTAATTAAATGAAAACATCACCATTATATTTTTTATCTTTATTAAGGATAACCCAAAACCTACTATGTCGTCGTGAATAGTGCCTTTATATCTGCCTTGACTCTATTATAAATCCATACTTCCTTACTAATATTAGAAATGCGAAAGTAACTATCTGTCTGTCTGTCTGTCTGTCTTGATGTCAAATGAAAACTACTGAACCGATTTCAATGAAATTTGGTACGTACATAGATAGCCCTAGGCCTGTGAAAGGACATTTTTGTTGAAAGAGAGTTGTAAGAGGTTGAAAGGGGCGTTCGAATGTAGCATGGAAGTATTGTTATTTTTAAAAATAACAGCTGAAATCTTTTTTGGTTGCTATATCGTCAAAAACATAGACGCCATTTAAAGTTCGTTAAAATTTTATCCTCAAGGGTGTCAAACAACAGGGATAGGGGATAAAATCTGTATGGAAACGTTTTAGAAATACCGTATTAGATGATTCTAATCCAAAAGAGCAAAGACACGCGAAGTCGCGGGCAAAAGCCAGTAATAAAAATAAATCGTTATTCCAAGCCATTAAAGCTCATGTTATTAAACATCACATATCTATATATATATAATAATTCACCGCCAAGTGCATCTTTAGGCAGTGATTTACATACCTGCAGACTGCAGGCAATCAAATGCTCTTAACCAGTGCAAATATTTTTTGCACTGTTAGTTTAATTACGGGAAGTAATGAAGGTAATAAGTGAAACAGCCATCGTGGTAAGATATCTTTATTACAAATACTTAGACAATATACCAAATATTTACAACATAACAAAAGTTACAAAAGGTTTTTCAAACATTTATTGGGGGGCAAATAATTCACATCCGCTCTAATGGATGCTCGGCAGCGACTTACAAGCTAACCACTCCCACTCCCGCTCGCCTCAATTACAACCTACAATTGCTTTTCACATCCGAATGAAAATTAATTCGATTCGTTACAGCTAAGCTAAATTAACAACCTAAGTTTTAAATAATAAATATGAACCGCACACCGCGAAACATTACAGGCGGCAACTCTAATCATTCAGGAATGCCTCGAAAATAAACTTTGTATTCGACTTCATTTGTCGCTAATTTAACGTACACACATCCAGATCGCACATTATATAACTTATTTAGATCATTAACACGACAATTATTTTCCAGTAACTTTAAATTAAAACGTATAAATTGCCAATTATCTTTATAAACTGTGGCTCATATCCGTTGCCTTAGAAACATACAACATTCAAATAATAGAGAAAAAAAATCTTCTGTAAATTGGAGCGGAGTTTCCACTACCGTTACAACTGATAACAATATTGCCATCTCTATAATTCTCTGAAAAATGCAGACAACAATATTGTTTACGACAGTTGAAATCTACGGTAACAGCTGCCCCCTGCTCATACACACAACACGCGATGTTTCAAATTTCATAAAAAATAATAATTAACCAAATTATCAGTCGATACTTTTTGTTTTTAATATAAACTATGCAAATACGTTTGTTTTCCGTATTGTATACAGTATAGGCAAGTTCGAGGCTTAGTATAACAATAAAACAGTAACAATTAATACATTGATGCGTTTGTTGCCTGCGCCTTTACACTGCAATTTTCTGCCGACGAACACACAAAACATATTGTTCATCTCTCTCATATCCTTTGAAAAGAAGGGGTTAATATTACATTTTGACGTATTAACCAAAGCCCACATTGAAACTGTTGGAATTTAACAAATTCGAATCTCAACTAACGCCGCACCATAGTTAGTTCGCAGTAGCGTGAATCATAAAATGACAAAATAGTACAACCAACTCCGAACGATACAATTCTATATATAACAAGACATATCCGTGAATTATAACAAATAGTTACTTACACAATTTTTGAAACAAAGTACGACACAGTACATACATAGTCGAGTCGTGAAATTATTTTAAATCTGTCATTAAATACAATTACAAAAGTCAATAAACGGTTCTGACTACAGTGACATGGTATTGACACATATTTTCATATCCATCACGCTCTGTCAATAATCGTGTCACTGCAGTATAGACTCATAGTTAATCAGTATTTGCGTATGCTTTCACCCCTTTAGCAGGCAAAAGCAACTGACTTTTGGAACCGAATTTAACAATTCCAACGGTTCGGATTTACCTGATTTAACATTGTAATATGGGTGGTCAAAGGCGCGAACATGCGTTATATTTTATAAGCGCAACAATGACCTATATAAAATACTCTATGTAAAGCGTTTTTAGTGGATTCTCTATAATATTAGGTGGCCAATGTTGACGTTATAAAAATAGTTTTACTAATGGAATGATCTCATTTCATAACTGTTAAGAACTATCATTCCACGAGTATTACAACTTGTCCGGAATATCTGTTGTGATGTTCACGCCTCGAACCTTTTCTATATCTCAAACTGTTCGGGTACAGTGCCAAACTTTACAGCGGCTAGAAACTTCGCACACCATTATATTCGCGAGATTGCAGGGATGGAGTAAACCTTTGCGCACTTATGCTCTTATAGGTAACTACGAGCAATAGTAATTTTTGAATTTAAAAAAATAGATTTTAAGCAAATTTGGCTATTAAATCTTTATCGCATACAAGTTTCCACACACACACAAACCTAAACGTCCATTTCTAAAGCCTTGGCCACACAAATAGTGTTTTAGTCGAGCAGCGAGTAATTTAGTGACTAAACGTGTCCGAACAACAAATTTTTAATAGATTGAGTGGAACCGATTTCATTTTTCATCTGCTAAACAAGTCATAACAGGACGTTTTAGTCTAGTTTTTTAGTACACTTTGATATTTATCTTGATAGACATCGTTCACTTGTATACTGACGAGCCGAATGCTTTTTGGACAGTTAAGTATTTTAGCCACTAATATCCTCGGTACTGGACTAAAGTCTTATCCTGGTGCTAACAAGGCTTTAAGAGTCATAGTTGATACCGCCTTAAAAGATTCCACTACAAGTGAACAAGCCTTGTTACCTCTTTCTTCAAAGAAAACGAGTATGTTTTTGTAAATTTGCGTCAGTAGTTAGGTTATACTTCTGACCGATATTCACAAACATAACAACATAACGCGAACATTCTATATCTAGATCGCCTACAACATGTATGTAGTATCGTATCTAATTACTAGGAGCCTTAGAAATACCGTTTTGTTTCATCTTTTATTTTTTAACGGTTCACATCCGTAATCCAAGAGAATGGTTTCATTATAAATTATCTTATTTCAATCCACATCAATATTTCGAGCGAGACGCAATATAATATATTTTTTTACAACTACTGTATTAAAAATTACCTACAATATGTTATCAATATACAATACGAAATACAATTAGCTATTGATATATACATCTCTTATTATGCATTCATTCAAACAGGAATCCACTGTCGAAAAAACATATATATCATCTCTTTCATTGTATATGTAAAAAATAGAGACAATTATACAAACAATTTTCTCTATTTTTTAATTTTTCTAATACAAGGAATACGGCAGTGGAAATGTACACAATAACAACAGATTCATCTAAATATTAGAAGTATAAATATACAATAGCATATAATTCAAATAACGTCAGTCCTGATTATAATAAAAATATCCTGTGAAAATCAGATTTATTAAGGTATCGGTTTCCATTTATTTTGAAAAAAACATATTGATATATCCGCAATGAATACAAAGTTTTGTAAAACTAAATCAAATGTTACATATTTAATGTAATTATCAAAGTGAACACAAAGACTGACGATAATTCAAATATACATACAATCGCATATACTGACATACGGCATCATATACTACTATATTAAATGTAACATTTATACACTAATTATATTAACTCTGAGCATATAACAATTTATATGAAAATCTTTCAAAATTGTATAACATTTTTTTTAAATTCACTAAAGTATTGAATGCATTAGAGGTTTATTAAAAAGAGGATCTTTTCATATTCTACCCACCCTCTATACGCATTGGGAAAAACATTTATAATTTTATATTATAATTTTAAGGTGAAATTACATTGCCTATATTTGAATTGTTATTCATATAATCGTGTAATATGATGTAATGTTGTAATGTTGAGTTAGAAAATGTAAGGGACAAAGGTCCTCTTTTTGAACCCGCAAATTTGAAGTCCTTTAGTATATCGCCACATGAATGCGACGACTGTGTGAGGTAGAAGGGAAACACGTTCCGTTACTTTATAAAAAGTTGTTGAATAGACGCATCAAGTCGCGCGGTAACCAGGTTACGGTGAACGACGCCATTCGCTCTATATATACAATTATTGCGTCATACCTAATAATAAATAACAATTATCTATCAAAGCAAAATAAATCGAATTAATCAGTTTCATGCAAAAAAAAGTGCAGACATTACCTAAACGCTAACGTGAAGAGCGACACACGATACAATAATCTAGATTGCGCAGGTCTAAGGTAGCGTAATACATATCAACGCTTATTAAAAGTTGATGAAAGACCGCAAATATTTACAACTCCCAAAGTAGAACTATTGACAGCGTTCATCAGCTATCATCGTCACGAGTGCTCCACAGACACGTTGTCAAGGTGACAATTTCGTTAACAAATTCAATAGTCATTGCCGGAGGAGAAAAAGGGCGATACTATATGCACGATACTAAAATGCACAAGACAACCGCTTTCGTAGTTAAACAACCGCCAAACATTCAAATACATTTTAAGACACCGTCGCTATTAGGGTCTTAGTATTCCATAATTGCAGCGCGTCTCCACAACCTCTAAAGTCCTATGGTAAAACTTCTTTTCTTTTTTATTTAAACTCTTCTGACTTTTTTTAAACTAAATTAATATTCGTTGTGACATTGTGCGTTGCTTCACCGCATTTTCTTGTGGTACATTTATCTTAAGAGATGAAACCAGAGCTTTATATGGGAAATGACATGACACAACGAGATTTTTGACAAAAGTTAATAATTCAGCTATAGATTAGTGCAGTACTTTTGAAATTATTTTACTTTGTGCATACTCGATCATATATTATGAGGTGTGGGTTCAATCTAGGCACTGTTTCAGTCTTTAAAAGTCATGTCTTTTAAAGGCAGTAAAGGCGTTTTGACAACTGGGAATATTTCGTACTGTTATTGTGTAATTTTTCTTCAGGACAAAATTATTATTGCATAATCTGTGTACACCTTAAAAAACTACATGTAACTACGCGCTAGTAAAATTTTTACTTATTAAATATCTATGCATATTCTTATGTTTCACTCGTCGCAATTTACGTACCGTGGAAACGCGCGTTTAACAGTTTCACTAACCGGGTCGATATAAAGGTTTGTAAAACCAATGGAGTAAAAGAGAAAAGAAATCATTATCAATTATGCTGAACTTCTACGTATCAACGCGTTATTTTCCTAAGCAATTTGTCATTAATCGTAAACTTGGCATAAATATAACATATTTGTGACTGTGTTTATTGTTTTTTTTCTTTGTAATGTATTGTGATAAGCGACATGTCCAAAATATACATCGCATGTCATTGGTTCATCATCCTTTTTATAAATTATACAATTTTACATTCATAAACTAATTCTTATATATTAATTCTAATTGTTATTTGTAGGTGCAATATTCAGTGAAAATCTTAATTTTACGGAAGTTAAAGAAAAAATCATCTATGCCAGATGTCGCTTTCGGCGTATGTTGAGTTAAATATTCAATTCCAGTAACAATATATATATATTTATTGCTATGATATTCTTTTTATACTACAATGTTTTCAATTGCAGTTATTATTATGTCAAAAACTATTAAATTCATCATAAGACTTTACGGCAGTGAATTAATCCAAATGTCCGATAACTATCCTATATACCTGTATCTATAATTATGTTATAAAAAAAACTACAATTTTAATGATAAAAAATAGGAAGATTGTAACCAGGATATTACTACGTTTTTAATACATTTTCTAACCAATATTGAATCGAAACAAAAAGCACTACAAATTGAGGCCTATAAAATCAAAGGCAGATAAACATCTTAATATTCTTAACGTTAATATATTGCAGTTATATTGAAATTCAGATTATTATTAATATTGTCATTCTTTACAAATGTATTTTATATATACTAATATCATAGCTATCTGAACAATATTATTGATTTTTGTATCTTAATGAATATTTCTGAGACGTGGATACAGTTGTCTTTCATTTTATAGCATCAATTTTAGTTCATACATTTACTTACAAAGCAGGTACAATATATCAAACATTTACACTATTAAATGACATTCATTTCCGATACTTTACAAGTTAATCAAATACCACGATATTATATATTTTTCATTGGAAGCTATACTATCCTCGAGTGTTATAGGTACATGTTATATTATATGTTTTCAAATTCTGCGCGAACGAATTCGCTGACAGATACTAGTCGTGTGTGATGTCAGTCAGAGTAATTTCTACCGTGGCCTTTCACTGCCGAAACATGCTTGCAAAAACAATTTTTATCCCTAAATTTTCTTTAAGAAAACTGAGAAATTTTTTTTGAAAGCCGATTTCGATTCTGAATTACGGTTATTGTGATTCATTGTATAAAAAAGTATAAATAGTGTATAAACAGTAGATCAGGGATAAATAAGCAAGAGTACATGAGATCGGGATATTTTTCTCACTCGTAGAGGTTTCTCCCTATCATTAGTTCCTTGCTTAGGGAAGTCGTCCATCGGGAGCAAATTCTCGCTTATCAAAGTTTAACTGTGCCATGTAAATTAGGCATATTGTGATGTTTACATTCCATATTACAAATTTGTGAAATTAATACACTATTATGCAACCAGTTAGTTAAGTGTCATTTCCACTAGAATTACAACGACTCCGTTACCGCCGAGTGTAAGCACTTAAAACAATGAAAGGGTTTTAAACTTACATAGTAATAAAAAAATATTATGAGAAAAGAATACAGTAAATTGTTTTTGTTTGTAATCTTCACAATTTCAATTTAATGTCTACGTAAATTTTGTGAAGTGTACGATTTTAGAAATAAATTGTGAAAGTGTGATATTATGTAGTTTTTATAATAACCATATAAATTCACTGTTATTTTTATCAACAATACGTGAATTCATATAAGTGATGCTGTTAATAATACATTTTAAATTTAAATTGATTAATTCATAGAAACATCACATCGATAGTTTCCATACTACAAATAAATATTTTCTATTAAATGTATGACAATGAGTTAACAAAAGCATTGCCACTATGTAAAAATATTGCACAAATGTAAAAATATTGTGTCACGAAAAAGCGTAAAGGTGTCATTGTATGCATTTAAAATACATCGAATTATTTTCTATTTGTGATTTGGATATTCTTTTTTTCTAATTGTTACGTCTTGTTTATTCGTACATTTTGATTTCGATTGATTTAAGATAGACTCTTATTATTTAATTTAGTGAGAACAATTTGGAAACACTCCCCCCTCCTCCTCCCACTGTACTCCACCAGCCGGTACTGCACAGCATCGCCGACTCTGAAACAACACTTCTATTCACACAAACTGTATGGAAAAACCAAAAATATTAAACTATGCAAGAAATTATCATACGTATGTATACGCATATATGAATAAAAATTTACATTCCTTAAAAGTGTATATAATTAAAAAACAATTTGCTACAAAACCATTAAAAAAAAGTAACATAATTCACAGAATTGTTAATCGAAAAATAATTCAAAATAATATTTATTGCATGGAAGATATGTTTAAGATCATCAGTGGGTCTGGGAATAAGGTGGTGGTGCGTGAATAAGGTAAGGTGGGTCTGGGTTCCAGTCACGCCATATAACAATTTGTTTTTTCCATTTTTCAATGCCATACATAAATTTATCCGAAGTTATAAAAATAACACCGTAAGAACTTTAATGGCGATTGATTGGCGATGGTTTCATCGTGATGCTGCACATATCGGAGAACAAATTCAAAGATACGTGTGAAGTTAACCCGCACTGGGCCAATATGATTAACTAAAGCCTAGTTACCCCTAACTTAGGGTAGGCCTTCAAGGCCCTCAGTGAGGACGTATAGTGAGCTGATGATGATGATAATGACAATATTTATTGTATTTTACATTAGTTGTTATATTGCATTAAAAAAATATAAAAAAAAACGGCACAAAAAGATAGAAAACGCAACACAATGACTAAAAAGTTTCCAAAAACCATGCGGTAACAGATAGGGTCATTTATTAACTTGGCAATGTCATAATTATATTATTAAAGTCACAATGTATAAAATAAAACTGCATCATCGCCTGTCGCCAGCGGTTTATAACGGTTAAGTAAACACAAGTAAACAGTGGTAGACGCCAGCAACAATAATATCTGATGCACGAATTGTTCGGCTCGCCCGGTGTAATACCACGAACACACAGATGACATACGTGAAGTGGAAGTAATTCCGCGTTTCGACTGATGAGTGTGGTTCCGATCCTTAGTGTAAACATCTTTCCCTTCCAACACTTTTATTATAAGGAAAAGATGGAAAGTGGTTTTGACGGAGGAAATACACATAGGAAAAGGGGTTATACTCTTTTTGTATATCTTCTCCGTCAATTAAAGGTAGGCATCGCATCTGCAATAGCGGATGTCAATGGGTAGTGGTCGCTTCGCTATTTAAGCGAAATCAGGTGGCCGCGTGCTCGTTTGCCACCTTATAACATAAAAAAGTCTTCTCTCCGATACAATCCTACTTACTAATATTATAAAAAGTTTGGATGGATGTTTGTTAGAATGGCTGCATAGATCTGGATGAATTAAGTTCACAGGTATACAACGCTGAATTAACACATAGGCTACTTAACAAGTTATTGTAGATTTAACAGTAGTAAACGCCAGCAACATTACATCTGTTACACGAATTGGTCGGCTCACTTTTTGCAATACCACGAACACACAGAAGACAGAAATAAAGTTAAAGCAATTCCGCGTTTCAACTGATGAGTGCGTAACTGAGCCCTAATTTTAATTGGCTCCATTTTCATATTCATTTTATCTTTTTAAAAGAGGTAGTGGACTTGACGTAAAAGCGGAAGAATAGGGAGAGAAGTTATTCCTTTCAGTGCGTCGCGTCCGTCCTCGAATCTACAATCGCGGTTGTTTATGTGCAACAGTCGCTTCGCTATTTTGGCGAAACCGGGTAGCCAGTTTCTTCAATTTCGCATTGCAAATCAGCGCTGCATAATCAATGTATTATCGCTGCCTGATATTTGTATGATCTGAATATAATTCCAGGTTATTAATCAATATATTATTTAGTCTAAAATGTCATTTATTACTTAGTTTCTTATAAAACTTTCTACCTCATTGTACTAAATGTTAGTAGTCTAGGAATTGAATTAAAACTGTTTATTATTACCTGCATATTTACAGTATCGCTTCAAATATGTACTTAAAACATAACTGTGGGTTTCCACTGCCTAAGGCCTTGTACAGAATATTCTTAAAAAAGGTATTAGGTTTTATTACTAGTATCATGGTAGTGGTGGGAACGCTAAGGGTTTTATTAAACAAAAACTGTTTAAACTTTTGAAATATACTAACTAAGTAATAACAAATTAAAAAGACTTTTCTCTCTATTCGCACCAGCTTTAAGAATTATAAAATAATACAGATAATATTCTGTTTTTAACCGACTGCAAAAATAATGAAGTTCTCAATTCATGTCTTTTTTTTTGTAAAAATAATGTCTAAGCAACTCTTTAATAAGGTGACTGTTATGACTCTTTACTTGAGCTTCAATAACATTGATTGTAACTTCAATGTTATCATAATTCTATATCTAGTAAAAATATTATCGTTTTTATAATAACTACAATTCTATGCAAATAAAAGATTCTGTTGTAACATTTAGATTAAAAACAAGTTCTCTCTATATCTAAAAAAACTGCCATTTATATATATATATATATATATATATATATATATATATATATATATAAAATGAATTTTAGGCTTCACAACATCTACTAAAAAAATTGCATATAAGTATACCAATGGTTTTATAAATTTCGCTAGCAAATGAAATAAATGTTCTCAAAGTTACCTTATTTTTGTTTAGCTGCGGCGGCTTTAGCAGACTGTGGTATGATAGTGATTTCATCGTTAATCTTGAGCGGCTTGAGCAGTGAATCATTGCTGGCCTTTGTGGGAGGGATCTTGCTTTTGTCCATCACACGTTTGGCTACAACACTATGAGCCGAATACACGTGGCTCTCGAATTGCTTGTACATACCAAAGGTGGCAGTGCAAACTGTACACTTGTATGATAAATGTGCCGGCTTTAATGTTAGATTGTGATCCCGAGCAACGTGGTTGAGCAACTTCCATTGGTACACCTGGAATTTAATGATGATTGGATAATTATCTCAAATTAACCTGAATATCTATGTATCTCCATGATCTCATTTGAAACGTTGAATCCTTTTTATTAGTTCAGAAATTATGGTATAAAATTTTAACAAATATTATGATAAAAATCGTAAATAATTAAATAAATAGTTAAATGTTCAGAGAAAGTACGTAACTCACCCGTCCACAAACTGGGCATCTTCCGGCGTCTTTCCCTTTGTTGGCGGCCTCCTGCATGGAGCTGGTGACAAGACCATGTGACCCCAAAAGATGTCTCTCAAGACCTTGGTCCGTAAAGAACCTTAAACAATAACAGTTTAATTAGAAAAATATTAGGCATAATAAAATAATAAAGACGATTTTAACAAAATTCTAATGTAATTTTTAAAAAAAAGATTTGCGGAGCTTAGACAAGCTAATCCTATTAAGACTACCATTTCTAAAAAATGTTATTGAAATAAAATCTGCATTACATGACTATTCTAAACCGTACAACAATTATGTAAGTTGGTCAAATGAGTTAACTTTCATGTCATTTGAAAAAAAAAACGTATCAATCGAGTAAACATTTAATGGGCTTCCAGGCTCAGTCATAACTAACAACATACTATAAGTTACATGAATTATTTTGAGAATTGCAATAATAACAACTTACCTGCACTGACACTTCTGACAGTTCAATGGTGGCCTGTTGTATATCATTTTGGGATGTATCTTGACCTTGTGTATCCACTGCATATGATTACGGAGCTGCTCCAGGTCCTTTATGTAGCCGTCACAGATCTCACAGATGACGAACGAGCCCTTGTTCTGGTGCGCCGGCTGGGGCTGCACTGGCAGCGGCTGGCGCGGCAGCGGAGTTATAGAGATGGACGGCTGCTGCATACATTTACCACCCTTGTTATTCTGAAAATGTTTAAATAATATTGAGTTAAGCAGAACAACGATTTTTGTTGATTTACAACTGAACTCCACAATCGACAGTTATTATTAATCCTGATATTTTTTTAATATCAGGGAGTAGGAAATTTAGTCAAGTATTTAGATTGCTATTGCAATTCTTTATTCAAAGCAAATGAATAAATGTTATCTGAAATAAGTAAAATTCGGATTCATTTGTCGACAGAGGCAAATATATATACACATCAATTATGTAATCACCTATAAAATGGTAAAAGGGAATGGAAACTCAACATTTTATCAGAATAAATCAATATTGCATTACTTTTGTTATTTAAACTTTTTGATTTAAACTCTTTAAAATGTTATAGTAGAGCTGTAATTCCAGTAAATCTACTGGAAATACAGAAAATTATAATATTACCATATTTTCCCTTATAATTTACAAATATAACAAATCATTGTATTAAAAAATACCATAAATAACAAAGTTTCTATTGACAACAACAATATACTGGAACATATTTAAATTATTTTATGCTATTATACATTTTATACATACTTTTTCTTATTGTTATCTTTTATTTGTCCCATTTAATACATTTCATTGAAATATCTTTAATTAATGACTTTATATGAAATATTTAGATCTTTGATAAATGGTAAATAATATTATAATATTACATTGTGTATATATTCATTCAAATGTTATTTGGACCTGATCTTTGCACATATGTTATACTGAGGTATGCCTAGATGTTATAAAATTGTTTAAATATAAAAAAATAGTTAAAAACTCAAAGCATATTTTTACACATATCAAATTGTGGCAGTTGCTATGTGAATTTCTAAGACACAAAATCAGAAACTCAATGTAAACTTACCGAAAAATTAGTACAAATTATGTGTTGCCATCTTTCTCATTCTCTTCAGAGAAAACAGATGTAATAATATGTTTTTTTAAAGGTGTTTGCAGTGTAAGCATAATCATGAAACAAATACATTTATAACAAGCTTCAATAAATACAGACAAGATTTTTCTTATTGCACCTAAAGTTTGCAGTGTCGGCATGGCAGTGATGTCCTCTGATTATGGGATGATTGTTTGCCGACTGCATTGCCCAATGAGGCGAATAGCAGACAAATCGCACATAAGTACTGCTGCTATTCACCAGTTTGGGTAAATTAGGTCTGGCATAATGCGAATTTTCTTCGTAGAAAGTCCAGCAAATCTTCAATACTGTTGTTAGTTGACACAGGAAAGATTTGTATATTTTTGTATATTCTCAAAACCTATATATTCTCAAAAAGACAATACCAACTTCTTTCAAGAGATTAATAAACAAAAAGGAATGGATGAGTGATGACAGACTGACGATCAATTATAGAGAAATACTCACCGGAGCAAAATTTGTAGGTAGTAGTGAAGGTGTGCTCTGCCGTATGATGGCGCCGCCTCGAAGCATGGGCGCGGGAAGAGCGGCGCGGGGCGCAGGGAGGAGGGGGCTGCGGCCGCGCGCCCTGAACGACCCGGCAGCGCCCACTGGGGTCAGCCCGCCCGGCAGCGGCGTGCGCACACCCATGCCACCACGGTTGAACGCCGTCTGGTATGTACCCATCATGTTGTTGCGAGACCGCGTTATCTGTTTATAACAGCCAGAAAATTGTTGATTTATTTAATACTTTAGCAATATCTAAAAGGTATCACTTATCTTTGCAACACATGTCATATAGAAGAAGTACTAGAGGTAGTATAACTGCATTGTCAAAATTGTCTTTAAAACTGGCACAGCACACCAATTTAAATGTTAAACAAGTAATTTACCTTTGGTATTTTAGCTGGAGGCTCCCATTCAATAGGCGGTGCCAAATTGGATTCTGGTTTAAACTTCCTTGAGCATGGCAGAAGATGTCGCGCCAGTTTGCCCTTGCCATTGTCCTCAAAGGGACAGTTGGCACATTGATGGTATGCTGGAGCCCGTTCCAGTTTTCCGCGTACATTGTGCTCAGCTTCCATGTGATACAATATGTCGTGGGGACTTCGTATCTCAAATGAACAATAGTTACACTTGTACACACTGTTCTTCATATGCGGCGTTTCCAAGTGATGCAGCATAACTAACATTGACTCTGATTTAAAACTACAAAATTCACACTTATTTTGTTTATATCTATAGGGACTGTTCTTTTCTTGGCTAATCTCTAAGTTTTTCATTAGGGAAGCGATAGAAGTTTCTGTAGCTCTTGTATTATGAGCCCCTCTTTTCTCTCTAGAGAGCTTTCTATTTTGTTGCTTCAACAAGTCATTTTGTACAAATTCTTGGACCAGATTTAAGCCAATATCCATAAAGAACTTACCAAGGGAACAGTCAAAATAGTTATCAGATTTTCCACATACCACCTTGTCCACAGGTAACCTTGTGACATCTTTAAGTTCGTCATTTAAATCTGCCTTGTCTTTGATCACCACTGTTTTTTCCTCATCATCGCTGCCTGCTTCATCATCAGACTCGGACGAGCTCTCACCGTCCCATGAGGCATCATCATCATCGTCATTTCCCCTCTTCCTTTTTTCAGCTAAAGTAAATAAAATGTTTAACTAATTAAAACTGTTACTATTTATATTTCATTACTTACATAATAAGGATTCCTTGTTATTATTTACACAAATAGTTTAAGAAACTCATGTGTACCTTACAGCCACATGTAGTGGTGGACAACAACTATTAATATAGCTCACATTATGTTTAGTATTATATGGAAAACTTAAACAAAATAATAGAAAGATTGTGTGAAATGAAATTATAATGTCAAAAAAATCTCCAATATTTAATTTACTTTCAGCCAATAGCTCCAATGAGGACTTTCTCACCTTTATTTTCCTCTTTGCTTTTCTTCTTCTCATCTTTAGGTTCCTTCTCTTCATCTTGTTCTTTGAGTTCTTCTTTATCAGCCTCTTTGTCTGCTTTGTCAACAATTTCTTCTTCAGCCTTCTCCGTCTCCTCCTCCACTGTCTCATCTGTATTTTCTTCATCTTTCTTTACACCTACCTCACTATCTTTTTCATCCTTGGATTTCTCTTTCTCTAGCTCATTACCCAACAAATCAACAAATTCCCTAAAAGGCTTAATTGAAGGTTTTTCATAGACATAAGGCACAATGAAAGATGGTGCCTCAACAACAAACATATCATCAGTAAGCGAAGGCAGTATCAGAGGTTGTGCACTACCTGAAGAACTGCTCTGTGTGGAAGTATTACTTTTAGCACTGACAGGGGTAATTGATGTGCCCCGTCCTACAAAATTCATGTAATTGTGAGCACCTAAGAGATTACTTGCATTTTTTATAGGTATTGGTTTATTCTGTGTAATAGCATTTGTATCTAAGATAACAACTGTGGTTTCTTTCTTTTGGTGGCTTGATACATTACCTCGCATTTGTTTCACAGCCATTTGCACTAATGATTTAGGATCGCTAATTACAATTGGACGTGACTTGCGTCTAAAATTATCTTCTATAGGTACAACGTCATCTGATACATCATTACCATTTTCCAAATCATCATCATATCTCTTTCTTTTTATAGTTCTACTACTCCTACGTAACTGTACTTTGTTCTCTGGGACAGGAATTTTTATATTATTTTCTATGATAACTTCAGCATTCTCTATCCCATCTTCTCCATCAAGGATTAGGTAATCTTGGCTTTCACCATTTTCATTATTTTTCTTCTCTTCATCCTCTACTAATTCTATTTCATTATTCTCCGATTTTATTTCATTTTCCTTGGAGGAATCATCCTCACATTTGTCAGTCAGAATATCTGAATTTAAACTGAAATCTTCAGATTTCTCTTCTGTTGACACCGTAGTATCTTCTCCATCTAATAACTCTTCTTCAGGTTTGTTATTGTTATGTGTTTCCTAAAAAATTTACAAATATTTACAAAATCAAGCATCACAAGTGTATGGGGCAAAATAATATAACAATTTCCATTAAAATTTTAATTGGATATAAATTTATTTGTAAAAGTGCTTGGCTCTTGAATACATTTTCTGACCTAGTTACAAAGCCAAAGATGAAATGATAAATATAAATTAGAAGTATTTTCATTATACAAGATTGCATCACAATTAGGCTCATTATTCTTTTAAAATAGTTAATTACCACATAGTTTAGTCTTACCTTGTTATCTATGTTCATATTAGAGTGTGGCAATTCCTCAGTTTCACTGTTCTCACCATCAAATTTATCATTTTCTATATCAGCAGATCTGGTTGACTCAGTATCTGGAGCTGCAGGACTTGCCTCAGTACTTGCCTCAGTACTGTTGTTACATTGGTTTCCCATGGGGCCCTCGCTTTCTTGGGACTCTTCCCCTTCTTCCATATTTGGTATCTTTACATCACATAATTTATCACTATTTTCGCTATCATTCTCTGTTGAGCAAGTCAATGTATCTTCAGTTGTGATCTCATCAGCAATGTTCACATGATTGTTTATCTCGGTGCTTGTGCTAGTCTCACTGCAGTTGTCCGGCTCATTGTCCTCAGAGGTATGCTGCTTGCTTTTGGGGGAAGTTGGATGAGATAGCTCCATTACTTCCTCCATACTGCCATTCACTCCCCCATTCATTTTAACATCCAACTACATTCCATGTGACACCTGTCAAAACAATAGTCAGTAATTTAGGTTATGTTTTTAATCCAGTAGGTTTACAAGATTTCGTGCGAAGTGACTTAAACGTCACATTTTTTTATAGTTAACACCCTCCCCTCCCACCACCGCCTCTCCCCCCTGGACATGGCACAACCAACCAAAATGGCGGTTCCATGGTACGACTTCGCAGACCTACGTGTTGAAGTTTACATTTTGAGGACATTATCAACGAAACCTTCTTTCAACGAAAGTCTTTATCAATTTCAATTAAACGGTCAAATAATTTTAAAGATACGAAAAATCAAAACAAAAATGCAAACACGCGATAAACTTTCGCACCTGATGGATGAAATAAAAACAAGTAATTTAAAATCATTGTTTATCAAGGAAAACTAAAGAGAACTCTTTACTATACGCACCGATTACTTATATAGAAAGCATAGACGTTTTCGAAAATTTTGATTTGCTTTTGTGAAAGTAAACAATCTAAACCGGCGTACTTCTAATTTAATTCATTTAAATTAGTCTGAATTCTGTAATATTTATTTGGTTAAACTGTATATTGAAATAATAATGAGATTGAGACACAACAGGCCGTCCCGCCCGCGCTGCGCTGTCGACAGCCTCGGCTGCTACCCGTTCCACGTTCACTACTAGCTAGCTTATTTCAATGGATAGCGGGTATTACAACCCAAAACGAATACATGCACCAGATTTCCGAAACTAAGTTTCTTGACAATACACGTATATCCTTGGCACTAAAATAAAAACTTCACTGTAAATCACTAGAACTTACGTTTATAAACTTATAAATATTTTAAAAATCGGGGACCCTGCGACATGATCCCTCGCCACCGCACAAACGCAATATGGCGGCGTTGGGATAGTCACGTGACTGCACCAGTGGTGTACTCTAGCGAAGTCGATAGTAACTAGTCAACTAACACTGAAATGTTTGTTGGTATAGCACAGTTGCTTTTAATCATGGGTTTCCATTGCCGAATAACCTATGCAAAAACATATTATTATAACAATTATTTTTAAAGAGAATCAAAGAGATGACCAGAAATTCTACCATAAATAATATCATATGTTGAATTAAACAATTACATTTATATAAAATGGCCAAATAAAGTCGACTTACCTCAAGAATATCTGTTATCTTTGCTTAATTTTTTTTAAATGTACCTTTTTATTCCATTAGATTCAATTTAAACAATATTATAAAGATAATATCACAATAGCAATCAAAAATCGCGATATATTATTTAGCTTGCGGACGAATAGTTTCTGTGCAAAATTCTTTTTATAACTTTTGTTCAAAATATAGTAAAAATTGTTAACGAGTCGATCTCAAGGATCGAATATTGTCCAACGTCTGTACCATAGACAAAGTTGGTTTTTTATTTTGTAATGTCTTGGTGTCGTGGACACTAAGCAGTTGTCTATGGTTCTTGTTTTTAAATTCTGTATAATCTCTTCATATCACATCCATTGAAGTTAAAGAAATCCAGGAAAACCTAATGGACTGAAGTGTAATTTAGTGAAAAGGCTAACATTTCCTTTGTTTTATTGTAATTTAGCAATGTGAACTTGCCATTTTTAACCAAATGAAATATTAATAATTCTATTTGTGTTTACTCTTGTGACATTATTATTAATACTTCTAAGAGTACTAGTCATATAAAAAATATTGTGATAGTAATGGCATATTGTCCCGCCCTATTAGTCTTTATGTTAGCTTTTGTTTGTGTAAGCACTGAAGATGAACCTGTTCCCTCGCAGATGACAATAGCAGAGAGGATACAACTAAGGTAATGTTTCAAATTATATAAAGGAGTTAAGTTTTTCCATGTCTATATTTTATCATATCATAATCCAGTAATAAGTTGTAATACCAGGAATGTTGTACAATAACAAGTAAATTAGATAGTAATTACACTTTTCATGGATTAATTAAAAGTAGGACATGACATCTTTGCATCACAAATGACATTTTTTACTTAGAATTGCAACATACATATGTTTTAGATCTTTTAAGTCTTCTACTTACATTACTTCTACATCAACATTTAGACATTCTAGTTAACTACTTATCTAATCGCAATAAGACATCGGATTATTATTTTACATACATAATGAGATTATACTGCTTCCACATTTATTATGTTTTTCCAATGTTTATAAAGAAAGGAATTAGGTATATAATTGATTTTTGTACTTCATTTTTAGAGCATCAGCTCATGGATTAAATTCTTGAGTTGTAATCTGCAGGTCCTGACTTTAAATTCTGCTATGTACCACTGTGCTTTTCAATTTTCGAATTTCATATGCACATTTTTACGACATACTTATTGTCAAAGAAAATATTGTGATAAAACTTTCACATATCATCAAAAAAATTTAAAGATATGTGTAAAGTCAAATAACCCGCACTGGGCCAGCTTGGTTGACTATGGTCTAGTCACCCCTAAGATAGGGTATCCTCCAGGTCCCTTCATGGGCATGTGTATAGTGAGCTGATGATGATGAGTTAAGTATATCAGAATTATTAAGACTTCTATATTGCGAGAGAAGACCGTAATGATCAACATAAATATATTACTAACAGGAACATTAGTGTAAAATTAATACATAAACATTGATGTGTATTTGTGGTCTAACAGTGACGGATTGTGCAATCATAAGCAGTTTTAAATTTTGTATACTTTATCATTTTGAGAGTTTGGTAAGTGTATTAGCAAATTTTGTCTCAATTTTATGAATCAAAAACTATAATGAATTAAGAAATATTTAAAAACGATTGATGTTTTTTAAAAATGAAACTTATTCTGAACTAAATTACATTTTAATCACGAATAATCCAGATCAAAGATGATAAGGTGAATTTGCCAAATGTGTTATATCTTTCAATTATATACATTATAAAGATACTTATATTACATCAACAGTTATTAGGCATGTTTTCTTTTATCATTCTGGCCTATGCCATATGCTTGTGCTCAGCCATTTATTTTGTTATACCAATCACTGAATTTTAAATTTGTATGTGCTATTTGTAACCCTTTATCATTTTATATAGGAGTCAATTAAAATACGGACTTGCGGACAGAATGACAAAAATTTTCAAAGTTGGGTTTTCATTATAGGTATAGCATATTCATTAAGTACAACAATTTTTTTCCATATTACATACAGACACTCCAATTTCATTAACTGTATAGACAACAATGATCTTGGCTTTATTACATTTGGTTTATTTTTGTGTGAACAAAAACAAAGCAATTACCTGATAACATTCTAAAAGGTTAAATAGTTTTATATTTTGTGAAGTGCAGCTTCTGTTTGTTGGAAATAATAGATACCTTTTTTTGATACACACATCTCAGGATCACAGGTGTGACACCTGTGATCCTGAGATGTAAGCAGAGATTCTTGATTTCATTTTGATGCGGTCCTGGATCACCTCTCCATCCTGGAACATTTCTTCCAAATTAAAATTCATGCATCTACTCATATATACACATTATTTGAAACCAATGACATATATGAGCTGAAATTACTTTCGGTAGTCATCAACTACACCCTCACTGAGGGGCTCTAGCCGACCATATGTAAAAGAGCATATATTTATCTTCGAATTTCTTAGCATACATTAATATGTAATATATTTATATTTGCATATAATTATGCACAGTTTAAAAATCAATGATACCCTTTGTACACTAATAACAGGCATGCACAAATAACATCAGACACATTTAAAATACATGGTTATTTATTACATTATGTTTTTACTAATTTAGACACTTTACTTTTAAATTTTACCGAACCATCATAAAATATATCAATATCTGGCTTTTTGATCAAGTTATATTTGTTATGGCAAGGTTGGTTTATTCAAACTTAATGTGATAGATTTTTTTAGGGGATTTCCGAGGCTTCCCTGGGGACAGTTGTGGAAATTTGTTTGATGATATCTCTACAACTGATCATTTATTTGCAGATTCTCCTAAAATGTTTACCTTCACTATAAATATATAATTATAAAAACAAAACACATTAGTGGATACCTATTATTATTTATGTTATTGTAGGGAAGAGGCAAGACGCATGTTCTACCACGCTTACGATGCCTACATGGACAACGCATACCCTGCGGACGAGCTGATGCCGCTCAGCTGCAAGGGCCGATGGCGAGGAGTCACGCCCAGCCGGGGGGATATGGATGATGTACTTGGAAAGTAAGTATTATTGACTATATTTATAATTTTATACCTTTTATTTGAAATGAGAATTTAAGAAACTTAATAAGTAGCCTAAGTGTCCTTCTTGACTATATTGTATATATGTGCCAAATTTCTGTTCTGTTGTGTGTCTGTTGAGAGATTTTGGAGATACTTTAAACAATAATCCATAAATCCATTTAAACATTCATACCAAATGCGCAGACTGTACATAACGTTTAAATTTTGTTTTTCTTTAGTTTTTCGCTGACATTGGTGGACAGTTTGGACACACTGGTGGTGATGGGCGATTTCGCCGAGTTCAATCGCGCGGTGCGTCTAGTGCTGCGTGACGTCACCTTCGATCATGACATTATCGTCTCTGTCTTCGAGACCAACATACGAATGCTTGGGTCAGATGCTTATAGTATAGTTTATTAGACAAGTATATTTGCCACACTGATGGTTTAGTCACTAAGCAGGTTCCATAGTGATTTTAGGTGTGTTTGTTAATAACATGTATTTGTGATATATAAACAAATTATTACTAGGTTTTGGTAGCTTTGTAAATAATTTACATATGTTAAATTACATATGTTATGAAAAGTAAATATTATAATTGGACAGAGTTTTCTCCAAACTAATTATCATTGGAATAAGAATGCAACTAATATGTTATTCACAGATGATTAATAATAACAACATATTATATTTGCATATATATGTTCTGAATAAAATTTCTACATATAATTAATGTTATTATGTTTTACTATCGGTATAGTAGTGTAACCTTTTCGCTGTTGTATTCAAACATACTTGACAAGCGACGTAAAGCTTCGGAGGCCATCTACTTCAATGTGCCCAAAACATACACGCGGTTTGGCTTACAGAATAAATATTATTTTTCTTTGTTTTTAAAAATGCTAATGTAGACTACCTTAACTACGGTAGTTTTATTGTTAGGTGTTTGACCGACTGATATAATGTATAATTTTTCTCTAACTCGATTTTACGGTTATAATTTTATTTGTTCTTAGTGTAGTTCTCTTTCTAAGTGTTATAGTGATTCCGATTTTTATTTTTTTAAACTTTTTGTTTGTTTATGTAGGGGCTTGTTATCCGCTCACGTATTAGCGACGGCGTTACGTAGCGAGGTGCCAGCGTTGCGCTGGTATGATGGCCAACTGCTGGCGCTGGCTGAGGACCTGGGCCGGAGGCTGCTGCCTGCCTTCAACACCTCCACCGGTATACCGCATGGACGGGTTAGTGATAACAACTAAACTAAAAAACATCAATAGCCAAATTGTTATATTAATACTCTAAGGACTACCGATCTATCGTTCGTGGGATCGATCTTCGCCAATCCGATTATTGCTGTAAATTATAATGTAGATAAATTTAAAGATCAATTAGAAAGCTTACGAGAAATATTATTTAAAGATCAAAAATCTTTAGTAAATAACTATAACAAAAATATGTTACATATGAAAAATAAAAAAATAATGTTTTATGTACAACGTTATCGTAAATTTGAAGCTCACGTAGTCGTTGCTCGAAACGTAACGAAGTCGAGTTAGTCACACAATCATCATCATCATCTTCACCATATCCCACTCACTCACTCATATATTCTTAGTAATCATGAGCCACACAATGAGAATATGTTCATGTAGTAGTTGGAATTTTTCCATTATCAAATAATCTACCAAAATTAAAGTAAAACTTTTATTGTTCAGTGCTCTGGTTAACTTCCTTTTACCCTTACGTTTTTTCTTTCCAATTTTCTCTATCTCCCTCACAATTCCGTTTCATTCCATTCCAAATATCCCATAAAAATAAAACTAAATGAAGCTCAAGTATACAAAATTACCCACCTCCAGTCTAGATAATTCTAGAGGGTGTGGGTAGTTTGTATTTGGTAATATTGTGTAGGTGAACCTTCGTCATGGTCTTCGCGGTCTGTCGGAGTCCCGGGAGACGTGTACAGCGTGCGCGGGTACCATGATCCTGGAGATGGCAGCACTCTCCCGTCTTACCGGTGACCCGGTGTTCGAACAGAAGGCGCACCGGGCCATGGACAGACTCTGGATGATCAGGCACAGGTATTTACTCTGTGTTAATATTTTGTTAAGTGTGGCTTAATATCGCAAAAAACAAGATCATAAAAATCAGAAGATTACTTGCTAATTTGTGGTACAAAGAAGATTAAATTTAGAATAAAATTTGATATTTTTATTATTCTTTATCCCATATCAAACCCATAGTAAGAAATTCTCTATATTATGGACATTTTGTGACAGTTCCTTGTTCTGTGCAAGTAGTCCTTATTTATTCTTGTATGGAATATACATTACTTTATGGATTATTTGGTTGCTGTCAGTAGTTAATAAGAAACTGGAAATACAGTCAATATTAGAGATTTACTACGGCTATGTTGGTCTTGTTCGCCTATACGTTTCCATCTTCGACACGTGTATAGAACCTTACCATCCCATACATAGACTTTGAGAAAGTACAGACAGGTAACAACCAATCCGGTAATAATGAAGAAGTAAACCGAGTTGTGGCTCACGAGGTTCAAACTCAGAACCATCTGCGTCGGCCGCCTCTGAAGCTGTAAATGCCTCTTCAAGGCAAACCGTGATAATTCAGACACAAAAAAAAAACAAGTGACTGGGCAGTTAAATTAGTGTGCTTTTTGTGTATTAGGACATCCGACCTGATGGGCACAGTGATCAACATCCACTCAGGCGACTGGGTACGCAAGGACTCGGGTGTGGGCGCCGGCATCGACTCCTACTACGAGTACTGCCTCAAGGCGTACATACTACTGGGCGACGAGAAGTACCTCGCGCGGTTTACACGCCACTACAACGCGGTTATGAAGTACATCAGCCGGCCGCCCGTCATGCTCGCCGTGCATATGCACAGGTATAGTATTCAGCATCTTGACGGTTGATATTTTGCATGAGTCCCTCCCTATATACAACACATTTATGGGTGGTAAAAGGAGTTGATACTGCACAGTTAGCAGATAATGTTGCATTATTGTTCGTTTTATTCCAAACTTCTTTTTACGTTTATATAAGTAAAATTACAATATATCTTCACATACATAAATCATCGTTATCAGCTCACTATACGTCCCCACTGAGGGGCTCAGAGCCTAGGGTAGGCTCCAGCTTGGGCTGACTAGGCCTTAGCCAAGCAGCGATATGTGCAGCATCACGAAGTTTTCTTTCATCGTAAGAACGTCGGATTAATGTACATATGAAATTCGAAAAACATATACCAATATAGCAAGATTCGAACCCAGAACCTGCAGATTGCAAGTCAATTGCATAATCTCTAAGCCACCGACAATCTTCTTATCTCTCGCTTCTCCTCTTTATATACATAACTTACACAAAATACCTGAAAAATATACGTTCCTTATTATAAAATAAGGTTGTTGGGTTGTACAGTTGGTGTTGATGTTTGTGTCAGACCTCATCTGCAATCGCGTAACTTCATGGACGCGCTGCTGGCGTTCTGGCCGGGGCTGCAGGTGCTGCTGGGCGACGTGCGCCCTGCTGTAGAGACGCATGAGATGCTGTACCAGGTCATGCAGCGACACACCTTCATACCTGAAGCATTCACATCCGACCTGCAGGTGAGTCACTATTCACCCAGTGGCTAGTACTACTGTACTAGTATACAGAAGACACGCGTCAACTGAAAGCAATTCTCCGTACAGCCTGATTAAGTGTGCGGGTCGGAGCCCTAAATTTTGTTTTCTTTTCCTATCCATCTTTTTCTTATAGAAAAACGTGGTAAGTGGAACTACAAATGGGGAAGCGGGAATGCATAGAATGGTAAAAAATGCCCTTTTGTGCATACCTTCCTCCATCAATTGAAGGTAGGCAACACATCTGCAATTGCATGTGTATGTGCAGGGGTCGACTCGCTATTTGGCGAATTCAGGTTACTGATTGCTCGTTTGGCATCTTATGATGAAAAAGAACAGACTAATATTTTGATAACATAGAAAAAATAAACGTGGTGTTGTGAGTAAATAAGTTCTATATGCTATTTGTTGGTGAGATATTTAAAGAGTAGTGTAAGTATAGGTGCATTGGGGCCAGCACCCGCTGCGTCCGGAATTCTTGGAGTCGACTTACTTCCTGCACCGGGCGACCGGCGACGATCATTACCTGCACGTGGGCAAGAGCGTGCTGCGCGCGCTGCAGCTGCACGCACGCGTGCCCTGCGGGTACGCGGCCGTCAACGACGTGCGCACGCGCGCCCACGAGGACCGCATGGACTCCTTCGTACTCGCGGAGACTTTCAAGTACCTGTACATGTTGTTCGGCGAAGACCGCGACCTGCCCGTGCAACTCGAGGACTACGTGCTCACCACCGAGGCGCACTTCCTGCCCCTCTCGCTCGCCACCGACGGCCTCAACTCCACCCTCGCGCTCAACATCGACCATCTAGACGAGGATACATTCCAAAAGTATGCAAAGGACACCTTTTGAACATTTCAATATGCATAGTAGTTCGATGAGGAGAGTGTAGTAATGTTGTGTGGTGCAGGACGTGTCCGAGTACGTGGTCGCTGCAGGCGTCGAGCGTGCGGCGGCCGCTGCGCACGCTGCTGGGGGGCGCGGGCAGGCCCCCGGCGCGCCCCCGCCCGCTCACCGACCCGCGGCACCTGCTCGCCCTCGCCGACATGGGCATCTCCGTGCTCACGCTGCCCGACGGACGCGTGCAGCTGCTCTACACTGTCGCCACGGTACCAATACTTATACCGCGCACATATACCTTATCTATCTTTTGTTATATTATAAAAACATTGAATGTTTTGAAAATTCCAGGCAAAATCATCAAAGGAGGCGTCGGAGGGTCTGACGTTCATGCGTGAGATGTCAAAGTGGAACACGTTGAGCGACAGCGAGAACGGCGTGGTGGCGGCGGGCGTGGCGGTGGGCGAGCGCGTGCTGGCCGGGGGGCCCGCGCACTTCGGCCGGCAGCTGAGTGGCGGCGAGCGCGTGCGCGGCGTGCCCGTATTCGCAGAGCCGGCGCACGCGTGCTCGGCGCTCACTAATGCGGCCGCGCTCGCCGGCATGCTCGGCGTGGCGCGCCGTGGCCGATGCACGTTCGCGCAGAAGGCGCGGAACCTGCAGGCCGCCGGCGCGCGCCTCGCTCTGGTGCTCGACGAGGTCGTAGGCACCTCCTACGGCTCGACCGCACTCTTCGCCATGTCCGGGGACGGCATCGACGACATAACAATCCCAACCGTGTTCCTCTTCACGCAGGAGGCTGATTACCTGTTAGAACAGATGAAGTCGGACTCCGAGTTGGTGGTGTCTGTGGGGGAGCTGGAATCGCTTAAGAGGGTGGAGGAGTGTGCGGAGGGCGCGGAGGGCGCGTGTGTATCGCGGCCGCCCCACGCACACACCTTCGACCACCTCAAGAGCGTGCTAAGCCAGCTTGTGGCGCAGTTCGAGTTGTCGTTGTCGGGCGCGGAGGCGGGCGCGGAGGCGGGCGAGGAGGCGGGCGAGCCGTGCGCCGACCTCTATGTTACCAAAGACAAGTTCGTGGAGGACGGGCGTTTGGAAGCGGTGC
>JAAOEG020000025.1:10724274-10734488 GCA_011763625.2 Papilio bianor | reverse complement strand
GGAGGCGGGCGAGCCGTGCGCCGACCTCTATGTTACCAAAGACAAGTTCGTGGAGGACGGGCGTTTGGAAGCGGTGCAGGGGAGGGATGGGGAGGGCTTTTGACGTCGGCAGCGGTCCGGGTGGGCGCGGCCGCGCGCCTGCGAGCCCGACCTCTGCGCCGTGCTGTGGCTGCACACGACCACTTTGTCCACGTTACGTACCTTGTACAGATGTTGCCCTCACTACCTGCACTGAACATTACATCAAATGTTACTTCGAAATTCGTAATCGTTGAACATTTAAATATAAAGTTATATCATTTAGTATAAATGAGAACCGATACAATGTACAATATTGTAATCGGTTCATGTGACAATGTACAATGTTGTCATGTAATAGATTATGTTGCGCGGAGGGCGCGGCGAGACTTGTGATATAGTGACAGGGGTAAGCAGAGAGAGGCGGCCGATGTTGTAAATAGTTGATCTCTGCTTTTGACAATATATGTAATATTTGACTTGGGAATTAAGGACAATAATTAACATAACTTGGGATCCTACACATTTGACTTCAGCCTAACACTGTCATGTTCACATCTCATACGCACAATCGTAGCTCGTCTCTTCAACTTTGATAACTAATTTACGTTGTCGTTTATTGAAGTAAATAGTTCACTGCATGTTTATACTTTTGCTATCAATGCATATTCATGAACAAATATGTTTATTATTTGATTCACCATCACCTAGTAGGAAATGCTTACTCCTCGTTACCCGCCATTTCATAATTATTAATTTATATGAAAACATCACTGTACAGCTTATTTATATGTCTTTATGTAATATTAATTGTATACTGATATATCTTTATTTTATTAATGTTTTGATAAATTATTTATTGATAAATATTTTTTTATTGTTATGTTGGATTTAAATATTATCGCCTCTTTAAATTTACAATACAAATTTCAATGTATCACATAAAAATGTGATTGATGGTATAGTCAAAGATAAGTGGCCCGTAAAATATAAGTGAGAGGGGAGAGTGCCTCTTGGATAATTTCATCACAAAATATGTAAAACCCACTTAAACAAAGTAGTCACCGACTCACATAGCTTTGTCGGTCTATATATTTATTGTAGCTTATTAGAATCACACGAATTGGCCAAATGACAATGGGCATACTTTCGGTGCCGGAATGAGTAGCCATTGGTAACTCATTTGAAATTGATGACGCAGGTCATCAGCTCACGGTTGACATGTGTGAAGCAGATCAGTGAACCTGCTCAGAGATAAAAAAAAATTGTACCTGCATAGAGATGCGATTTGCATTTCGAGACGAGTCAGCAGGCAGTTCGCGATTTGTGTACTCATTTAGTTCCAGTACATAGAGACGTGAGCTGAAAATTTAGTTGTTGAGCCGCAGCTCAACGGATCACCTATTTGTAACCTGAACTGAAGTTTTGAGCCGGTTCAGAGCTGTTTTACACATGTCGGATTGAGAATTATATAGCAAATCTAATGCCACCTTAGTAGTTAAATTTTGAGTTTATTTTTCTCTTTTGTTAAGTTCTTCTTTATTTTTCTTCCTACATAAGTGAAAATTTCTGTAAAATATATATATAACCTTATATAATATTATTTTTTGATTCTTTGATGATCATGCGCAAACTATCCATTTCACTGTCCTCAAAAATTGTTGATGCTTGCGACAAATGCCAAGTTACCATGACCACGTTTAAAATCTACTTTGACCCTCATCGGAGTCCATGCTATTTTATTTATCAGGGGAATCTGCTTTAAGAAGTCTATTGAAATATAATTTTAGTTTTTAAAACTCCTTTTAAACAATAAGATTGGTATATAATAGAGATGTGACTTGTACATTTTATCTAATTTTAACTGTGACATGAGTAAATTTAAAAATTATAATGAATATTTAATTATTTAATGCTATTGCCGATAATTATATGTTACATATAAATAATACAGTCATGAAGTGTTGATTTAAGTGAAATGTGTGTAATGTAATATGTTAGTTAAGTAGTAAGCATTATATTTTAAATAAATATACTAAGTTGCAAATATTTTTTGTATTCCTTAACCACAATAATCACTCGGACGACACTTAAAGTAAATCAAATTACGACCTTTTTACGTCTAATAAGCGGGAATTGACCAAGGACTAGTCACCCCTAATTTTGTGTAAGCTCCAAATCCCTTGGTGGCGTATAGTTTTTTTTTATATTATTTTAGCTATATTAGCTATATTATTTTATTTATTATTATTATTTTATTTTAGCTATATTTTTTTTTTTTATATTTTTACTATTTTAGCGAATTCACCCCAATTCGCTAAAATAGCGAAAGACCGATGCCCGTAGACATTCGCTATTGCAGATGGGTTGCCTACCTTTAACTGACGGAAGAGACATACAAAAAGAGAGTATCCCCCTTTTCTATGCGTCCCTTCCTCCGTCAAATCCACTTTCCCTTTCCATCCTTTTCTTATAAGAAAAGTGTGGGAAGGGTAAGATGATTATAATTAAGCCTCCGGCACCACACTCATCAGGCGAAACGCAGAATTACTTTCATTTCAGTCACAACCACCTGTCTTTTGTGTGGTCGTGGTATTAACCGGGCGAGCCGGTCAATTCGTGCAACCAATGTTGGTGTTGCTGGCATCTAAAATATATAGTGAGGTACTGATGATGATAACTACCATGCAAATGGATAGTACGATTTAATTTTGTGCCAGTTACATACAAGTGGAGGGATGAGACAGTGTAGCTATCCCCTATCTAGTGGGATTACCCCCAGTAAAGTACGCAAGCATGTTTTATACAATTTTTTTCTATGGCGTCACGAATACGTTCTGGCAACTGTCACGCAAATATTCGTGTTCGGCCCTAAGGTATATCAGTAGACGACATGTTCAGTATGATCTCCGGAATAGCTAAGCCGAATAACATTGACGGGATGGTAGCTTATTTAACGGGTACACTGAGCTACTTTTTAAAAAAATTACGCTGACAAAGTTGCCGGTTATAGCTAGTATGAAAACCACGTGCTGTTTCATTTTCATTATTTACAGGTTAAGGCCAATGCCTACTTCAGGATGAATTTAATGTAACCATCAAAGATATAAGAGATAATAATCTTCAGAGGCGTGTCAAGAATTGAATTTCCTTCTGCTAATCGAATCTAACTCAGATGTGTCTTTTTTACCCGACCCCTTTTATAGCGGGATTATGATTGCCACAGCAGAAGGTTACAAGATCTTATAAGGATTTCTTTAATTATAAGAAAATTACAATTTAAACTTATTAATAATTATCCTAGTGATTTGTCAGAAGTGAAGAATGGAATTACTTAAACCTATTACAAATATTAATAATGACATATCGATGCAGCCTCAGCGCCTCGTGAAATATTATGTGGGTCGTGACGAAGTCAACGCACTGCTGTATCGGCGATGTTCATAGCCGCATATGTAACAGCGGTAATATATTTGTATATAAATTCCATTGTGACGGCATGGTGCCTAAACGACTGAATCTACTTGACCAATAAGTGTCATTCGATTCGACTTATTCCCCTGAGTACATTTAAGTGATTTAAGACATGTATTTCTAAAGAAAATATTGAAAATAAGAGTTCAAATCTCACTCGCCGTAACTTTTTTATTGCTAGATTTTCTTTCGATGTTTACAAGTATTAGAGCCTCAGTCAGTTGTTGTTTTTAGGATCAAAGTTCGGTCATACTCTTTTATTTTCTCTAATTAATTTGACCACATACTGTACAACTAATAGCAATACAAGGCTATTTAAGTCAATTCGAGTGTTTTCCACTGTATTTTAATGAGACGTAGTATCTTCTATTTACATCTTGAGGTACTCATACATTTTATTGTGAAATATTTAAAATTTAAATGTTTAAAACGTCTTGGTCTGAATGAATTAAAATTATACAAAAAATAATTATGTGTATAAAATGCATGTGATGTTATTTCTTATCTCATTTTATGTAAATCAAGAATAACAATAGCCCCAAAGTTGAACCCTGTGAAATTCCACGATGTATATGTTATGGTTACGATTGTATGATAATCACAACATAAATTATACTTAGCTTACAGTTCAACTAAAGATAAGCGAAATGGTGAAGTACAGGTGATGTTTGCAAAGGTCAAACAAGTAATCTCTTAAAAATCAGATCTAACAATAACCTTTAAAATATGGAGCCACGATGGCCCAAAAACTTTAAGAATAGTGTAACACTATTACTTTAGTCTGGCAAAATTGCAATATATTCACATAAAACATTGTAAGAAATACTACGAAACGAAATTTAATAGTTTCGATTTGTAAATACGTCTTACTTTTGCAGATATTTTGAGGTTATTTCTATGAAAGAGTGTGTTTGGTATACGCTTTATTGAAATGATTCATGCTAAAGTTGGGGTTAGCGCTCTAGCGATTTGGCAATCGAGTAACTGTACTTAGACAAAAGGCATCGGTCTAGCAGTCACGATTGTAGTTTTTGTGACCATCAGGCTATAATAAAATAACCAACTGATAAATCGGTAATGTGGTCGAAAAACAGTTTATGGCTAATTTACATTTAAAAATACCCTGGTTCGTCAGGACGATAACAGGCAGCTCTCATACACCTGTACACTGAAATGGGCTGTGTTGATACTCCGTTCAAGAGAGGAAAGAAATGGGTACCGCTAGAAACATCTCATGGTTGAAGAGATTTGGAGTAACAAATTTCATAGACCCTAGTTTAGATTGTTCGGTTCTCTTTTCTCGTTTATCTTTTGCCATATCTATAAGTGTAAGAAAAATATTTTTGGATAAGTAATTAATAATCTATGTGTTATCTCAGAGGATACACAATGTAAATAGAAACATTGTCATATTCCACTTGATCAGCTGGTCCACTAATAATAGTTAATACGTACGAATACGGCCAAACAAGAGACTGGAAACTAGTGTTTTTGTATCCTTAAAAGGCGCTCGCTCACCAACTGGTTTGCTTTTAATATTATTACCAAGGTCACCAAACAATTGTTGTATTTTGTGTGCTAGGAGCGGCTGGGCTAAGGTCATTATTAAATCACAATTATCACACAGGTAAAATCATTTTATTTCAATGTTCACAGGTAAAAATCAGATGTTCGTAGTTACATTAATTGTATATGTAGATATTGCAAATTGACAAGAAATTACAATAAAAGTGAAGATGTTGACAAGTCAAGTTATCAAAGAATCCAGTAAAATTGGATTTTTAAATATTAGATATAAAATCATACAGATGTAATAATTTTGATGTTGCAAGTAGGACTTCCTGATGTTTGTTGCACCTTACATCGTTGGCTTTGTTTCATTCCTAAATCTTAGATGAAAATCAAGTTAATTATAGTTGGTGTTGCAAATCGACAATTTAATTTGTAAAATCAGTAAATTATTAATTTCAAGTTATAAAATTATTAAAATTAGAGTCTTAATATTTAAAATACAAAATTACTCTGGGGCTACGGACCTGCATATCATTTCTCAACAAACTTGTACACTATAAAGTATTTAATATTCATTGCACAGTTTTCTTCTTTAACTTTAGTAAATTTCGACACAAGTATACCACCGCAGGCGCGAGCCCGTACGCGGCCAAGTGGCGCCGCCTGCACTCTGCCTCACAACTGCTACTAAATCAACAACATCTTTAACAAAATATTTGCATTATCCCTTTATAATGTGTTTTAAATATATAAATATAATATATACATAATAAATTACACTACGACTGGAAATAATAACATCAAAATTGGGCTGTAAAAATAATACTATCATTTCACTATTAATAATTATTGCATCAGACAGGGCGCATGAATAGTCGCAGAGCGCGATCCGTTCAGGACTCTTGCTTTGTGTGCTCCGACATGCATGTAAACATGTTTCCATGCATGCCATGCGCCGTGACTGATGCAGCAACCATCATGTTGCATTGCGGGGCGGTATGCGACGGGGCGGCGGCGTGGGGCGCGTGGGCGCGGGCCGCAGGAGTAGGCCGCGCCCGAGCGCCCATGCCGCCTCCGCCCCGGTGGTATACAAACAGAACAGTTTGGCTACAACTTCCAAACAATACAATATATAATCATTCAATAATAAAAATATCACATCTTTGATCCATGATATTATGCAGTTGTTCACCCCCAAGACGATTTGCTAGAAGATAAGAACCGGAGATGATACCGACCGAACGAAACACAGAGTACACGGACAATACTTTGAAGGGCGGGGCACGTGGGCCGGCGAGCCGGCGCTACGCGAGCGTGCCGCGCGCCGCGCCGCCCCTCAGGCCTGGCTCTCGTTGGTGGTGGCGGCGGCGATCGTCGCCTGCGGCTTCGGCTTCGGCTTGGCCTGCTCGGTGGCCACCGGCGAGGCGCCGGGCGCGGCCGTGGCCGTCGCCGTCGCCGTCGGCGAAGCCGCCCCCTCGGCCGCCGCCGCCGCCCCGGCGTTGGCGTCCAGCCGCGGCGCGCCCGACTGGAAGCTGCGCGGTCGTACGCGACGGTATCCGCCGCGGTTCATGGGGCCAGGCGCGCCAGCGCCGCGACGTCCGCCGCGGAAGTTGCGGCGGAAATAGCTGCACGCAATATTGCTTCATTAATACCTTGGTTACAATAACCAATGGTAGTACAGGTGGCAAGTCGACGATGCACGCGTGACTCACCTCCTCTGCGGTGGTGTCACCCCTTCCTGTCCCTCATCCCCCTGCGCGCCGCCCGGGCCGCCCTGGCCGGCCGGGGGCCCGCGGCGTCCCATGCCTCCCCTGCGTGGAGCGCCCTCACCGCCGCGTCCGCCGCTTTGGCGAGGGTAATATCTGTCCAAATATGTATCGATATAGCTAACAACTTAATTATAAAACAATAAAGGATACAATTGTACATTTTGAAAAGACTCTATATAAACAAAAAAGACATGTTATGCATTTCAATTATAATAAAATAATATATAAAATATAATCTATATAAAATATACTGACTGGCGGGGAAAGCCGCGTCGTTTGTCAGCTGCGTAGGGCGAGCCCTTGACCGGCTCGCCGCCGGGGCCGGTTACTCCTGCGGCCTCGAAGCCTTTCTCCCCGGCGACCACGGCAAACTCCACCGCCTCACCGTCGCCCACCGAGCGCACCGCTTTACGCGGGTTGTTCCGGGCGATCGCCGTTTGATGCACAAACACATCCTCCTTCGTGTCATTCCTGCATCATCCATTTAATATTATGAAACTTACGGTAAGAGCGAGCAGATTTCTCCAAATTGTACACAAATAAACCATTATATTTTAACGGGGTGTTTCCCGTTGCTTATCGGCCCACCTATAATACAATTGTTAACAATGACTATCTCTTATAAATTTAATCTATTTTTGGCATCAGATATTTAAGTAAATGCTTTAGCTAATTACAATATTTTTATTAATTAAATAATTACAATAACATTAACAAAAAAATATTGAAACGTACTGGTACTCGAGTACTACATGTTTCGTTATTGATAGAAATTTCAATCGATCAATCCAACCAATGGGTCTAATGGAAATGGACCACTATCGATACTAGTTTAACTATACTTAAAAAAATAATTTTTACAAAAACATATTACTAGATAATCCTTTTACACCAAGCATTTCCAAAAAGCATCAAATACGTTGTGTAATTAATTAAACACGGAATGAATAGCATAGTGCTATCTATAGATTGGATAAGGCAAGATATGTTGTAGCAGAACTACACCCGTCGTGTGCAGAATAGTTCGGCGTACAAAGGGGGCCGCCACCGCCCGTAATTACAGACACGTAGGGCGAGGGTGGAGCGATGTCACGTTATGTGTGAAGGGTGGGGAAAACACGCCACGCGCTTGGATTTGGAATATTAAAGGTTCAAATTGAATTTTAAAATATTTTGTTATGAGACTCGTTTGTAGCAAGATGGGGACTAAACAGCAGAATATGCAGCTAAAAAGACTTTCTGGCCAATTGCAAAAGAACCAGTTTTAAATAAAGGTTTTTATAATAAATTTTGTTGGCCAATACAAACTACAAATCCAGCAACTCTCAAAATAAATCAAAATGATAATCAAACTAAAAAGCGAGGGAAGAGCGGCAACATCGCATCATACCGCCTACAGCCAGTGCGCAGCGGAAACATTACAATTTGTTAACACGACGAATTTGCACCATATCGCATATGGCCATACTTAAAAAATTTACAAACATTTTCTAGAATACTGCACTTTAGAATAATACAAAAAATATAAAAGAGCAATGCAAAGCAAACAATGATAATAGAGTTAGATGTTTTTTCAAATTTTACTTCAGGATGCAATATTATTTTATAGTATTTATCCAATATTTGTAGGAGTCTATCTCTCCACATCCACATCTAAATTCGTGTTCTGCGCACTGACTCGTGCAATGTTACGAGCCGCCAACATATTCAATCATATTCCAGAATTGTAAGGAACATTCATAGCCATTCCATTATATTGATCGCAAGTTCTCTTAGTTATTTTTTATTAATAAACTTTAAAAAGTTGGCCTAGTTTACCCACGAATAACACGTTAAATGTATTACAAAAATAAAAAATAGTATTTAATTAAAAAAATATTACTAAAACTATCATAAAAACGTAATTTACCTGTTGATGAAACCATATCCGCTCTTGACATTAAACCATTTGACGGTGCCCGAAACCTTCTCAGCTGTTGAGAAAAAAAAAGCATTAATAATGCGTCACTAAGCGTGGGTTTACACTGGCGAAACACTGATAAAAAACATGTTATCTACAGAGATAACAATATCGGCAGTGTAAACCCACGGGATATAAATACAGATTCCATTGATACATGAAACAAAAAAAAGCGCAAGCCGTGAGTAGCAGATGTTATAATGAAATGAATACACGTATTTACTCCGTGGCCAAGCGATTAAAGTTGTTATATCCTACACAACCTTAGTCTATCCGAAAGTGAAGCAAAGAGTTTTGAAGTCTATGCCTTAGTATATAGTTAATTTGAAAGGTAAATAGTTCTGTCCAACCCAGTGTCGTTGCTAAGATAGCTTATCAGCACTGCAATGATGCGAATAAAAATATCTGAGTAAATATTATAGCAATATTTTACTGGCTGTTCAAATGCTATAATGTTAAAAAACTATCAGGAAAATCATCAAAAATGAGAACTAATAGAACGCGTAATGTGTGAAAGACATGGCATACATCCATGGTAAAACCTACAAGTGTTATTTCCCATAAGACTTCGAGGCCATGGTAATGTTACAGAAGTGGGGCAAGTGGTGTAATCAATTTGATTAAACAATATATCTAGAAGTTACCAGACATTTTAACAAAGTTTATAAACGGGAACAATTTATTAGAACAATAGAATATTTAAGAATTAATACTAATATGAGAAAGTAGCAAAGGATACTAGAACCTCGTTGTGAAGCAAATCGTTCACAATCTCGCGATTAAACGCTTATCGAATCGAAAGTCAGTCGGGTCATTGTACGAAATTGTTTAGCGCGCTATAAAAACATCGCTAATTCAACATACTTTTGTACGGTTTCTTCAGAAATAACGACATGGAAAAGTATTTTCTTTCTTTTTCTCCTTTGCGACTATGTCCAATGATAAGAACTTTAACCGCTAGGCTTTGGAATATCCGAATTTAACTGCTGAATTATTAATGTCAATTCGTGATTAAATTTGGTACACCATCAGAGCAGAATTATCGCTCTTAAGTAATTCCAATTCTTCGGCGCAAGCATACACGGAAGAACATAAAAACATTCAAACAGTATTTACAAATTACTTACAAGATAATTTATAGATACTAATCCAGCCTGCGGCTTTGTAAAGAAGGAAATACCTTTAAAAAAGTTAGTCACGAATAAAATTTAAAGACTTGTCTGTCAAGAAAACGTTATTGCAACGATAAAACTGAAACACACGCGTGGATGTGAAAAAAGATTAGAGTTGATTTTTTTGATATACAGTGGTGGTCGTATAATTAGAAACACTACCAACGTCCTTGACATTATGTAAGATATCACCACAATATTTTTAATTTTGAAATTAAACAGTAAATAGGACAATAATAAGTCAACTATATAGAAACAACAAAAAAGTATAAAAATATCAATATTTTTATGTATTAAAAGCTAAGAAAG
>JAAOEG020000025.1:10639444-10649599 GCA_011763625.2 Papilio bianor | reverse complement strand
TGTTTATTGTCAAAGCTATGTATCCCGATCACATCCTGTAAGAGGTTACGGATAAGTTATAAATAATAATAAAAATATATAAATATTTTCAATGTATCATTATTTGTACTGACTTTAAAAGTACATCGCAAAAAAAATGCTTTATTTATTAACTAACAAAAACTTTAATATGAAACAATAAGCCGAATTAACTTCCATAGAACGACAACCTCACATTTAATAATCGGTTAAACTGTTTACGCTAAAGACGGTCACAATGAAGGACATACAAATGCAATACCCGCCGAGTTCCGTCACAGGATGACCCGACAAACCACCAGTTACCATCCACACCATCTCGATGGCTGGCAATCCAATACCATGCGGTTTTCGCGTAATATTTTGCTTCGCACAGCCGCGTTGTGGAATGATCTGTCCTCGGCGGTGTTTCCAAACCGCTACGCCTTAGGGTCCTTCAAGAATAGCTTCTTGAAGGACGTATCACCTGCTCAAAGGCCGGCAACGCATCTGCAGTTCCCCTGGTATTGCAGATGTCCATAAAAACACACACACAAAAAGTATTTTTTTTACTTTACTTAACAATCGAAACTTCAACAATTGTTATTTTTAATTACTATAAAAAATATTGCCTGGACTGAAACTAGGAGCAAGGGCTCGCATTAACAATCACCTACGTGTTGCTATTTACGTGTACGCAGTCAAAGCCGATTCAATTACTAGTTAACGCCGCTGTATACGGACTACTTTTAGCGTTAAATACCGGCAATCGAGCAATCGCAAATAGTTGATGTTGTAGGCAGAATTTATCCTCTGTCGGCCTTTATATGATGAAAGCCAGTAATAATTAATTAAAAATAAAAATTCATAAATTGATAGCTCCCTCGTCATTGTAAGTCGCCAGTATCAATTGCTTGAAACTGTCCGTTTACAGCGTCCTTTATAGACGCAGGCAACGCACGTCTCGCTCGTGACCGTTTCGCTACAGTTAAGTAAGGCGTTAGGAAACGAAATCAGTGCACGAAAATCGAGAGTGTAATATCCAATCTGTTTGAAACGAGTTTTTTGTTAGTATACTTGCAAATCGAAAGGTAATTGTTGCTGGTTTACGAGATTTAAATGGCGCACGGATGTTTGCGTCACATCTCTTGTGGTATTATGTAAACAGTTACGTTTGCTGTATAGGATATATTACTATTGGAATTACTAGTGGCTAAGTATACTTAGAAAGTTACATGTGATCGAGAATTTAACTTAACACTTAAGTCCATGTTTGTAGTGATTTTCCTTTTTAACACTCCTATCTTAAGTTACATAAGGTGCAATAAAAAACTTAACTTATTAGAGAGTGCTACTATTTGTATTGTCTTGACATACTTACGAAATACATTTACAGATAAAAGTAATAAATATCAGCCTACACTAGCCGCTGTATGGAATTTACAATTACATCCAATCGAAGCTCCAAAAAAAATTTACCTCGACATAAACTTGGCCCCATCTCATTTTCCTGTAAGAGACGAAACTGTGACATCGCCTACGTTGCGTTTGTTTACACTAAACATGATAAATATACTAACTATAGCGGTGTTATAACACACAATGTAATATTGCACTATCTGAGGGTTTACACTACCGAAACAAACTTACAAAAACATGTTGGAACAATACCCACCGCCGAGTTCCGTCACAGGAAGACTCGACTTGACGACTATCTCTCTCGACTCTCTCCAGACTCGAAATTTGTCATCCCTCTTTTTCCCAATCCAGAAATAATAACAAAGTAACAGCACGAGCCGAGATTCCTGAGGGAGCCCTTAGTTACTCTTAAACGAGGTTTAGGCTCAGCGCCATCTGCGCTTTGCCACCTCAGCCCGAAGCTGTAAATGCTTCAAGGCATTGACAAGTCAGACACAAAAAAACCTCTCCATACTGATAAAAACATTTTGACTTTGATACTTCAGCGGAAATAAAAATTGAATTTGTTATATTATATTGGAATACCTACTGGTAATATCTAGTAAAACAAAGATTAGAATACGATATGTGTCATTAGAATCTAATTTGTTGCGTTGGGGATACATTCGTAAACTAGTTTAAAGACTGTTTGATAAGTTATAATTGTAATGAACAAAATACGAGGAAATGATTCGTCGAATCATCAAATCATATATTTTAAGTGACGGCCTCGGTCGAGTCGCGTCGAGGCCGTCATGACTTCTGCGACGCTTTTTATTTGCACATTATATTTCCCTCATTACGTTGGTACGAATCTGTAATACTAATAATATAAACAATATATAATTTTTAGGAAGCATTTTATAGAGTTTCGAAGTCTCTCGCTATTTCTTCACTTTTCATGTTATCAAGGATATAAACTAATAAACTACTTATATAGTAATAGACACATTAGTCTAAGACAAATTACTACAATATTAAAGCGGCTGATTTACATATATTTAATTCGGTGTATAACGGTGTCTCCGGTGCCGCCTAGTTTCAAGCTCCCGATGGGCTCGAAACTAATCTGTACCGAAACCGGATTATACGTGAATTAGCAGTTTTTATTTTGTTACAATAATGTCTCACGAAAGATAAAAGGGTATAATAAAATAAATAAAGTTCTTGGTATAACTAAGTCTTCCTTCAATACTATTGTTAAAATGTATTAAATATAGTAAAAATGTATGTTAATTTACTAATATTTCTTGTAACCATTTCAACTAAGCTCAAGGCTTGCTGTGATAAGGTGTACTAAAATAGTCCAATGACGGGATTCGAACTCAAGACCACGTGATAATACGCACCCATAACCATTAGTATTGTGTTTAAATAATTTTATCTTTAGATTGTTTAAACTTTAATTATGAAATTATAAATACAATATAATAATCTAGCGCTTGTTTTTATTAATTCAATATAGTTGCTGTTTTGTTTTTATTTTGTTTACACTTAATATTTATTATAGACTTGCCACAAACTAGTGAAATGAGACTTTCTTCCCCTCAATCCATGCCGCCCGCAGTTCTTGGATCGGATTACGAGATGTGCTACTCTCCGGGGTGTATACATACAGGTATGAACTTATTTACATACATAAAAATTTTATATATTTTAAGATAAACACAAGAATTTGATCTTTTCATAAAATATACAAAAATTTATTACGAAAGAGATGCATAGCAACAGCAGAATCGAACTCAGGCTAATAAGTACAGTCAGCTGCATAAATATGTATACAATAACAAAGCTTGAGAATCATGTACATGACATTTGATACCTAAATTTGTATACATGTATCAGCTCGTACGTTTCCAACCATAAATGCGTCCATACATACTGATGCAACGGACTGTACACAGATAAATACTGGATATAAACTATCATACGACTTAAATGATTTTGTGAGATCAGTCAGAACAGAAATCAGAAAAATAACAGTCGCGTATTATTTATTAAATGCGTACACTGGCACGACTAAACAGTCAGGTTATGGATACACTAGATCGTAGAGTAATCGTAGAGCGCATTCAAATTTTTAATCAGCTGATAGCAAATCTATATTGTGCGCACTCCTATATGAGCACATTAAGGGCCCGATCAAACTATCGTGTGACTGAAAGTCTCTAGTCTGTGGGGGCTATAACGAAGAATCCCCGACACGTCAGTTATACGTCAGAAACAAGTTGCTGTCGGATGTATTACTACTGATAAAAACAAACATACTCCTTTAATTACAACCACGTGTGAATATTTAATTTTTTATAGCATTATCTCGATTTCAATTAATTTTGTATACGTATTACAAGGAGAACTTCAATAACAGGATGATTTAATAAATATAATAAAGACTTAATTTATTGTTATAGCGTCGAAGCTTCTTTCGAACATGGATCAAAATGTGGACCCCTGCGATGATTTCTACAGCTTCTCTTGCGGATCCTTTGAGAAGAATACTCGTATACCAGACGACAAGTCCTCCGTCAATACCTTCTCTATAATTACCGACCAGCTGCAAGAACAGATCCGAGCACTGCTGGAAGAACCTGTAGTCGAAGGGGAACCGCATCCTTTCGTCCTTGCCAAGACTTTGTACAAGGCTTGCATGAATAGGAGTAAGTATAAACTTGACGTTAACTAACTAACGAATCTAGTACAAAACATATCTGCTGTCTCTGTTCTTTTTAAAGATAATGAAAGAGTTGGCAATATATTTTGGTATGATTGTTTATTGAGTCATTTCTTTTCGAGCAAGTTTTGACACAATGACGTCATTTTTTAAATGCATCGAGTGAATTACATAATATATAGGACGAAAGTATACTAAATAAAAGAATCATGTGAAAAAGTTGTGTAATAAAAATGTAAATCTGAATTTCGATTGTATGTTACCAAACGTACTTTAACAGGAATATTTTTGATATTTTTTTTATATTTTACGATCATGACTCAACTCAGTAACAGAATCAATAAAATTTGGACCGCATCGACGCTTCGGAAACAAAACGGACTGTTGTGGTACTAAGAATAAAACGATTTTTGAATTGCTTATTGAGGTCTAAATTGGAGTTTATTTCTTTCTTTAAAATTACTTTTTAAATAAATATTTTCCAAAAAATATTTTTTTTAAATATATTTCTCATAAGTAAAAATTCGATAAGATCTTTTCCCTTTTATGTTAGTTTGTATATCATTACGAAGAACACATAGGTTACTGATGAAGTACTTTTTTAATTCCGCGTAGTCAGTGTCGCGGGAAACAACTAGTTCATCTATTTGTTTATTCCGGCTAATCTCTGAAATAGCTGGACCGATTTTGACGGGACTTTCATTGGTGTATATTTACTTTTATTGGCAGGTAGCTGATGTAGTAAGAAGTAACTAAGGCTACGTTTATTTTAGAAAAAGAACGCGCGGACGAAGTCGCGGGCGACAGCTAGTAATAAATATGAATAATAACTGAATTATTAATCATTTATTAATACATTTTTCTGTTTTACATATTTCTATTGAATTCTAGTATTCATTTGATTGACCGCACGTTTAATATTTATGTATTCATCACTGTAGGTTTGGGTTTACACGATTTCGTAAGTAACCTTACTACAGTGCTAGCTAATGACCGCATTGGTCGTGTGAATTTTAAACGGCAAATGAATAATGAATATGACGGGACGTTCATCGATAACTCCGCGGTAATGACTCGCATATTAGTACTTTTTACATATTACTAATATTATAAATACGAATGTTTAAAAGGATCTTTGTTTGAAGTCATTTCCAAAATAGTTCAATGTATCTCGATGAAATTTGGCACTGATATAGAGCCTAGAAGAACACAGAAGCGTCTAAGTTTTTTCTTTAATTTCGCAAAGACGGAGTCGCGGTCAAAGGCTTAATTTATAATGATTGAAGTAAAATTCTACCAGTTTAAACTACCAGCATTTAAATTTAAGTCTTAACACGTGTGTTTTCACTGTGAAACTTATCGCTAACTCTTTTATTTCCAAAGAAAATGAAACGATAAAAGTATGTGAGCGTTTTGACAATAAAAACAACTTTTCATACTTTGCATCCAGTGGCTAATCTGAATAATAAGGCTAAAAGTTTTCAAATAATGATTAAGAAATACTAGCTTTCGCCCGCTACTCCGTCCGCGCGAAATTAAAATTTAGTATCCTATAGGTTATCCTGACTATGTTCTACATATGTACTAAATTTCAGTAACATATGTCACACCGATAAGGAATTATCGAGTAAATATGTAATAACAAACAACTAAGTATCCCGCGGGGACCGTAACTATTGCTGGGTGTTAAAAGTAGTCTATGAGTTCTTCCAGACTATCCTCTACATCTATGACAAATTTTGTCGAGATCTGTTCAGCCGCTACAAACTCTAACAAATATTCATCTAAACTTTCGCATTTATGATATTATTCAGATTTATTTTTTATTAAAAACTAACGGCCCGCTCCGGCTTCGCACGGTTATAAGTCTGATAAATCTCGCAGGGTTCAGCCTGCTTTTGTTGCAATGTAAGCGGATTTTTTTTATTATGTACGAAATCTCATTAGAAACCTCAAAAATAACAGTATTTTTCCACTATTTAATGGATGCTATTATACATAAAAACCTTCCTATTCAATCACTCTAGCTATATAAAAAACCGCATCAAATCCGTTGCGTAGTTTTGAAGATTTAAGCATACATAGGGATATAGGGACAGAGAAAGCGACTTTTTTATACTATGTAGTGATTATATGGCTACATAACGTCACTACAAAATGAAATGTATCTATTTTCACCGGCTATTTTTTATAACGATCAAATATAATGTATGTTCAATGAGGGTTCAAATGTTCGTATGGTCGTCTCGGAATTGAGGCAAATCAGGCAAAACTTTGTCGCGCGACGTGCGAAGCAATTACTATTAGCACCAGTCAATAAAGCGTTGTGTTAGTTTCACACGAGGGCATAACTGTAGCAGTTTAGTAGAACAGTTCTGCAATGCTATTAACGCTGCGACAGAACAGTTTTAATAGGTGTACTTTTAAACGAATAGTACTGTATGCTACTATTATTATCGTTCTGCCCTCGTGGGAAATATCTTGACGCTTCATACGACTAATTTGAAATGCCTTTCAATAGATGTTGTCAACTCCGTAAAGTTTTACGAACAACACAGATTTCGTTTAAAATCAAAACGACTTTAACTCTGCCTTTAAAATTATGTATATATTAGCTGTCACCCGCGACTCCGTCCGCGCGGTCTTTTTCTAAACATTTTTTATAAAATAAACGTAGCCTAAGTTACTCTTTATTACACCAGCTACCTGCCAATAAAAGTCCCGTCAAAATCTGTCCAGTCATTTCACAGATTAGCCGGAACAAACAGACAGACAAAAATTATAATTATTTAAAAAAATATAAATGTTCTTTTGGTGTATGTACCGTATATATGTTCATATACATGTAGTAAAAAACGGTTATTTCTATATAACAAACAGATACTCCAATTTTATTATATGTACTAGCTGTCGTCCGCGACTCCGTCCGCGCTTTTTTTCGAAAATAAAGGATTTTTTCTAAAATAAACGTAGCCTAAGTTACTCCTTATTACATCAGCTACCGATCAATAAAAGTCCCGTCTAAATCGGTCCAGCCAATCCAGAGATTAGCCGGAACAAACTGACCGACAGACAGACAGACAGACAAAAATTGTATATGTGTAGAAAAAAACGGTTATTTCAATATTACAAACAGACACTCCAATTTTATTATATGTATTACCTATTGTTTTACGTATAAATGTATTCTACAGTTATTCTTTTGAGAAGTGTGACATTTTAAGATATGCTAAAGCGTAACAAACATTCGTAATTATTAGGACAACGTGTGATGATGGCTGTTTGATAATTACACGGGTCGTTACGTTGGCCGGCCGGAGGTGAAAGTGAGCGGGTGACGACACTTCCGCAAACAATTCGCTCACACCGAGACTGCATAAAGCACGGAATCGAACCCAAGTCGTAAACTGACTTACATATTGACCGGTATAACTTTTACAAAATGGTATCATGCATACCAAATTAAAATTATTCCGTAAACAAAAGTAGGTTAAGAGTTCAAAGTTTTTGTTCAAACATACCGATTCTATACTTCAAATTTAACTTTATTAATAAAATAAAGGTTCCACAAGGCAATTCTTACATATTTTTTTAAAATCACTGTTTTTAAAATCATTGCCTAAATAATACAACACATGCAAAGCTATTGCTTGTAAAGAATATTTCTTCTTCTTCGTGTTCTTCATTACTGAAGGTAGTGCTTATCTTAAACTGCTTGCACCGAAGTGTCGACGATTTGCCTAAATGCGGCTCTATCCTCGGCTTGTCTCATGGTGGTCGGAATGTCGAGTCTCAGTATAGATTGCACTTGGTCAGACCAGCGGGTACGTGACCAGCCCCGTGATCTTTTGTCCTCAATTTTCCCTACTACAATTAGTTTGCCCAGATTATCTGGTTGTCTTCGGTTAATGTGGCCGAAGTAACTGAGTACTCGTCGGTAGCAGGTTTTGGATAATCTGGTGTTGATCTTAAGAAAGAATATTTAGACTCCTATCGGTATATTAGCGATAACCATTATGGAAATATAACTAAAATTTGTATCTATTGCAGCCGCGATAGAGGCGCGCGGAGTAACACCCTTGCTGGATATGATGAAGCGACTCGGCGGCTGGCCAGTGCTGGAAGGCGACAGCTGGAACGAACGCGCCTTCGCATGGGACGACTCCGTGTACCGCTTCCGCACAGCTGGATACTCCGTTGACTACTTCCTTGACTTCTCCATCAGTGTTGATGTGAAGAACTCCACTAAAAGGATTATCGATGTAAGACTAAACTATATTCTGCAAATTATACTATAACTTTGTACTCTGCTATTTTTATCTATAGATTTGACTTTTTAATTCGTAAATATGATATATTATACATTATTTGTAAACAGATTTATGTTTTTTTACTTTGTTGGTATTATTTATATTTATTTTTTTAAGATGAGTTAAATGCTGCGCGATATTAATTTTAAAATTTTGCGCAAAGCTATGTCATATATGGCGATCTCATTAACTGCTGTTTTGTACCTGTTTGCTAAGCGAATTTGTATTTAATTGGAGTGTACGGATAATATATCTTGCGTATGTGTGATAGCGCTTTGCGATATATTGATATATTGTTGCTTCGTATAACCATGCAATAATGATGTTGGTATGTCCAGTTGGATCAGGCATCGCTAGGACTGAGCCGTGAGTACCTCAGCCATGGCTTCGAGGACAAGCTGGTGCAGGCGTACTATGCTTACATGGTCGACATCTCAGTGCTACTCGGTGCCGACAGGAATCGCGCGGAGACTGAGCTCAAGGAGTCACTGGATTTTGAAATCACACTCGCCAATGTTAGTAACACTTTAAATAATTATTTAATTTATGATGATTTGTGATAGAGATGTATGGATAGTAACGACGATGATGATGATTATTACCCAAAGTAAAATATCGACTAAAGTTACTAGGTAACCATTTTTTTGTTTTTAAACACGATTATAACTTAAAGTAAGTTAAATCCTATTAAACAATAGACTTGTTAGTTTTTTAAATGTCCTTATTTCATTAAAACTTTTTAACAAACATTTTCTTGAGTATTTCCGAACAGGAAAACGATAAAATCTGATATTTTGATCTTCATTTCAATATGAATTAGTGCATTATAAAGGTAAAAAAAATTTACAACGAACAATTTATTATCCGTAAAATGCAAAACAATCGTAAACATTTACGATACAACCAATTTTATGAGAAAACACTTGTGAACGAGAGTAAGAGTTACTTCGGAGCACAGTGACCTAATTATAACAGATTGTGTCAATTGAATCTTGAAATACCAATAAATATAAACATATGCCGTTATATTTATTGCTCTGATAGTGAATGACTCACTACCAGACAGTCAACAACTGTGAAGAATAAATGATAACTTATTCATTATAATTTTGAAATAAGGTGTTTTTCCTTATTTCTAATCTTTACGTCGCAATTTGCAAAGGATAGTAGAAATTACGTCGCAATTTGCAAAAGATAGAAAGGATAGTATTTGAATCGAGTAGCGAGGAATTTAGTAACTAATGGTGTCCAAATAAAATTAGTTGGGTAGGTAGCAAATGTTTAGTCCAGCCGATTCACTTTGTTCTATTCTTTCAGCGAGTAGCGCTCACCACGCGTCACTGCTTATTCGGTTATTTGCTGAACAAATCCGAACACGTCGTTTTAGTTGAATTATTTAGTATACGTTAGTGTTTATCTTGTAAATCACTCACTTGTTTACTGTACTGTGCCAGTGGGTACAATTTTTGGACATTAGAGAGCATTTTTGCTAGTTTAGTACTCGACTAAAATACTACTAATATACTATACCTGATACGAACAACGTTTAACCTATATGAAAATAATAATTGTTTTTTTAAGCATGACTTTTTAAAAATCTTAATCACTACATAGTATAAAACAAAGTCGCTTTCTCTGTCCCTATATCCCTACGTATGCTTAAATCTATAAAACTACGCAACGGATTTTGATACGGTGTTTTTTAATAGATAGAGTGAT
>JAAOEG020000025.1:10579404-10600920 GCA_011763625.2 Papilio bianor | reverse complement strand
TAAATGCATCACAATAATTATCAGACTTTACAATACAATAGTAGTTACGTTATTGTTTTAATTATTTTTTATTTTTTTACATAGTATTAAAATGCCAATTTGAGTACTACTTTTTGAATCTAAGTCACTTAGATGTATTTTAATTGAAATTTAATGTACTGATAACATTTTCATAAGTTCGCTTTCAAGATTTTAGGAGACAAAATTAAAAAATAAATGTTCACTTTCTTACGTCCAATGTGATAAAATGATAATTACGACTTTTCGTAATTTATAAAAAAATATATATGGCCTAAAATATATCTATTGTTGTATTATAAAATTATTTCTTGATTGTTAAACATTCGAATAATAGTTCTTTTTTAATTTTTTAAATATAACTGCTGATTTGTTAATTGACCGCTACTGGCGTCCCTTAGCGTAGATTATTATACACTAAGAGGTATTTAAATAAGAATATACATTATAGACGCATTGCACTATAATAATTGCTAACGCACTAATTAAATAGGTAAATATATATTACAAATACAGAATGTCACCATTTTACATTGTACTATTGTTAATTTTAGTTTCAACGCCATCTATTATCAGTTGTGCTATTTGTTTTATTGAAACATTTATACGTGTTTTATTATTTTTTTTAAATAACTTTGTGCTTAATATAGTCAGTAATGTATTTTGAAATACGTAATATTTTATGTCATTGGAGGCAAAATTATTTAGAATTGTTTATACATGAAAAATGATATTATTTTTTTAATTATTTTGACCGTTTGTCATATATTTTTGCGTGAAGACACTCGCATACGTTCACTGATGATCTACACAAGTATTCATCATAATTTGGTTATTATAGTCCCGCTTATTTATCTGACCCGGTACATACAGTAAATTACAATAACTTAGCCCTTCCCATTTCTAAAAAGTGTCATAATATTTTGGTATTATGTTTCCGTCAAGTTTAAAGTATTATTTTGATCCAATTGCGATAACTGTGCGTATCATCGGGCCAGATAGGTTAGTCGCAGTGTATTTCGTTTTTAATGATCTATGTGATGTGTCCAAACAGATTTATGTTTCGTTCATCAATTGAACTGTGTCATCTTGTATGTTTGTTTGTACCTCAGACATGTCTGATCATTTGTTAGCATACATTTAATGTCTAATAAAATAAAGTTACTTATTTCAATTTGTATTTTATTTGTAATTAGTTGTCGCCCGCGACTCTGTCCGCGCGGACATAATATAAAACATAGTATCCTATTCCGGACTATGTTATATAATAATATAAATGCGAAAGTTTAGATAGATGGATGGATGTTTGTTACAGTTTGTCGCCTAAACTGTAGAACGGATCACGATGAAATTTGGCATAGATATAAAGGATAGTCTGGAATAACACATAGCCAACTTGTCATCCCGGAAATAGTTGCGGTTCCCGAGGGATACGTAGTTTTTTATTATTTACATATTCACTCTACAATTCCGCAACAGTTCAACATATCTTTCCGAAATTTAGCACAGATTTTAAACATGTTCTGGTATAATACATTGCACACCAAATTTTATTTTAATTCAGCGCGGACGAAGCCACGGGCGACAGCTAGTTGTCTATAATTGTACAAAATCTCAATATGTATAGCCGTTGGGGATTTATTGTGTAAATAAATAATTAAGAAAATACTAAACATCTCTCGGGAAAATAACATTTTTCAGCGATGAAAAGTATCTCGCATGTTCTTCTTAGTTAGATAGTTGAGTCGTTCTGGAGAGACGCATTAACATCCATACATGTAACCATTCGTATTTATAAAAGTAAGATAACGAAGTCTTTGTAGCTCTAGAATTCCAGGTTCTGTGGTGTGATGTAGGTTTTACCGCCTAACAGTGTTTACTTCTCTGCTAGTTCTTTTTAAATTAACGAAATACTTGCGATAAAAATTGTGTAATCCAAATCGTCCAACAAAAGTCTTACATGAAATTTATTTTATACTTTTGTGTAATTTTATTTTTAAGACTTTTTCTATGCTATGTAGGTTTTTTATATTTTCTAAATTAAATTAAAGTACATTTTTGAACAGTATGTTTGAAGCAGTTTATGGCTTAAAGATTTCCTTTCGGTGTTATTTCTATCCAACAAACAATATGCTGGCTTACCGGCTGCAGATGAGGCCAGGATGGTGTTCCAATATAAATTACATAATATTGTGATACTATTAAACAAGAGTGAAATATAAATCTTAGTAATGTTATAAATGCGAAAATTTATATTAAAGGGTGTTTTTTTAGAGTTTGTCACCTAAACTGTTGAACGAATCTACGAAATTTGGTAGATGTAGAGGACAGTCTGGAAGAACACATAGGGTACATAGATCCCTACTACCGGGATTAAGGTTCCTGTGGGGTGCATTAATTTAGATTTTTCATGTTTACTCGATAATTCTGCAACGGTTCAACATATCTTATTGAACATATGGCGCAGACACAAAACAAAGTCTGGAATAACAAATGGGATACGGTACATAATAGAAAAATGTCAGGTTCTAGAGGGATACGTAGTTTTTTCTTACTTACACATTAACTCGATAATATTATAAAAAGGAATGTTTAGATGTATGTAAGCACGTATCTCAGGAAATCAAAGGATCGCTCTGAAATCCATCGATATAGTACATAGCTTGGAAGAACACATAAGCTGCTATTACTGGGGGATGGAATCGCGGGCGGCAGTTAGTATTGTTATAATTAAAATATACATCTTTATTTTAAATTGCGTATGCATCGAATCAACAAATATCCCTCAGCATTAAATAAGACGAAGAATAATCTAGATCTAGATTCAACATTTGTTACTGCAAATAAGACTTTAAAGTTAAGGGGATAAGGCTTATTTCAATAGGATAAATTGATAAACGCTTTAAAGGAATCTAAGGTGCAAGATTCATGCTATAAGAATAAGAGAGATGCAAAATACAACAGGTATTAAAGAGTGAACACGACAACTAGCTGTATGGTAAGTCCAACTTGATTTGCATTCCATAAGTCAGTATGTTTGTTTCTACGGGTTAGGTAATGAGTGGAAGATACACGGTACATAATATTTGCTGCGTTGCTGTTTTTATGTATTCCTCGATCTTTGAAGTTTCTCACGGTAAAGAATACCGTGATGCAATGCAGGTGTTTAGTTACGTTTCTTTGAAATGTATTATTTCATTTAAGATTCATGTTATGTATATAAAAAGTCTACAGTTTGGTCAATTTAATAGGTCACATGACATAACAGTTCGCTTCATAGTAAAGAGACCCATTTGGTATGGGGGGGGGGGTGAAATATTGACAAAGATATCTTATTCCTGGGCTTAAGCAGGCTTATTTGAAATTATATTCACAAAAATCCCCTCGATTGCCATCTTGTAATGCGATGAGTGAGGCTCTGGAATCTGCAGTGGAATGCACCAGTATCCCAAAGCATAAGTGCTTTGGGATACTGGTGCAAGAAGCTAAGGCTTATGCGTTACCCTCTTGAACATAAACTATCTTTCTTACAGCAACACGGGACCACTCCATGTTGCCTTCTTCCCGGAATCGTTTTGTTGGGTGATCAGTCTGTCGCCTACACCTCATACTAAAGTGATCGACTTAAAAAAATCATTGAATGTGGCAAACGAAGAATGCAAATTCACCTGAATTCCCTAAATAGCGTAGCAACCGCTGCCCGTAGACACCCGCAACTGCAGATGTGATGACTAACGTATACGACGAAGGAGAAGCATAGAAAGTGAATATTTCTTTTTCCTATGCGCCCTCTGTCAAATCCACTTCCCCTTCCAAACCTTTCCATTGGGAGAAAATGGTGGAAAGGGCAAATGACCAAAACTAGGCTTTCAGCAAGCACACTCATCAGACTAAACTCGATTATGTATTCTATTTTACGCCTGTCCTCTTTCTGGTAGTGATATTTTATTATCAAGTGAACATGAAAAAACTAAAGTAATGTATCCCATGGGAAATTATAATCCCTATTTCCAGGATCAAAAGTAGCCTATGTGACATCATCTAATCTCTAATAAACATACATACATCCCCCATCAATCTAAACTTTCGCATTTATAATATTAGTAAGAGATTTATATTGTACACTAAGTATTGTGTATGTTAATATCAATTAAAAAAATGTAAGGTGATGTCTCTAAATAAAGCGTGATTGACAGCGTCTCTGGCTCAGGGGTTAAGCACTTGACTAATACTTATTGCTTATACTTGACTATTCTGCAGGTCCTGGTTCGAATTACATACGTACATTTACCCGAAGTCCTTACGGTGAAGGAAAATATCGTATATAAAAATATCGTATACCTGCACAAACCTGCGAAGAAATTCAAAAGATAAGTGCGACGTCAACCAACCTGGGCCAACCGGGCCAGAGCGTGGCTGACTGAAGCCTATTTACACCTAACTTAGGGTAGGCTCCGAGCCCCTCAGAGGGGACGTACATATAGCGAGATGAATATTATTATTTTTATTTAAGGTGATGTCATTATCCCACACGACGAGAATCATATGAAAGTTGAGTCCGATGGTTTTTTAATAATTAGACTTAGCTCACGAGGTTACCGCCATGTGGCGTAGGAAATCGACTATCATCATTGCCATACTTGTTTCGGTACATCTTAAGAAGCTCTCGGTAAAGAGTTGGATTAAGGGCCCGATACAAAAGGCAGTCATTTTAGAAACTGCGCGCATTGGGAGGAGGCTCCTTTCTCTGCAGCCCTGACCACTGGGGGCATGAGTCATGGGATTCCGAATACCTATATAGACCAAATGTTTTAGAGAAAATTTTTACAAGATTTATTTCTAACACGCACATGGCACGTAGACAATGTAACATTAGCGATAACGCAAGTAGGATCTACTAAATGTATAGCAAATTATGTGAAAAAAATGTGACTAGTCGATAGATGTTGTCAGTTCTATACATTTTTGAAATTTGATATGGAATCGCTTCGGAGCGAATGCACTTTACCTAGGGGGCATGACTGAGAGAAAAACCTAAAAATACATACGTGAGCAAAAATAAAGGGTCGGTAAAGAGTGAAAGTTAAGAAAGTTTGAAATGTTTTGTTTATATTTGTTTTTGACGAAACCGTAGAAAATAGTTTAAAAAGTGGTGTAAAAAGTATCTTATGTCCGTCTCCTGGGTTCAAGCTTCCTCTACATCAATTATCAGCCACATAGGTACAGCCGTTCTTGAGTTACAAAAGTGTAAATAACACGACATTCTTTTATATATGTATATAGATGTAATTCGATGTATAGATGGCTGTTTGTAAGAAGGTATCTGGAAGAGCTCTTAAGCTACTAACTAAAATATATAAAATACAGCAAAAGAAAGGGTCGGTTGAAAAAAGAAAGTCAAGAAAGTTTTAATATCTCGGAAGATAAAGACGCTAGCTAACTGAAATAAATTGTGCATGATAGACAATTAAATATCCTTAAAATAAAATTAAATAGCCTTATTAATTTATTTATATATCATTGAAAATATAATAATAATAGCGTCTTCATCTTCCGAGATATTCAAACTTTCTTAACCGAACCTTTATTTTTATGCACGGCTGTATTATTTCCCTTGCATTTGTTTAAAAACAAAAATAGATTGAAACAGTAATATCATTTTTAATGTTTTATAATAAGTATAAAGAGCCTCGGTGGCTCAGAGTTAAAGCTCTTGACTTGTAATCATGCAGGTCCTGGGTTCGAATTCCGCCATGTACCAATGTATTTTTCAGTTTTCGAATGTCACATGTACAATTAAGTGATGATCTTACAATTTTATTAATGTTATAAAAGCGAAAGTTTAGGTGGATAGATGGATGTTTGTTAAAGTTTCTGGCATAAACTGCTTGAAGAGGATGGAAAAGCCGCCGCGGAGATTTCGATTTAATTTTGAATAAAGTGAATAACTAATTTAAAAGAAAACATAAGTACTTAAATTGAAAATTGAAAATAAAACACAGTCTTTTTTTTTGGTGTCGGGGGGGTAAATCTTCAAAACATATCCTGCCTTCTGGGGGGAAGACAGGGTTATGTGGGGTTGGACCCACTAAACTCGGTGGCCAACTCGAGCGCAGTAGGGAAGAGGGTTCTCCGCGGAACGCACCAGTACCCTCAGCGCTTGGCTTCATCGCGTGTTACAGTCTAGCAAACTATTGCGCAACACTAATTTAATGCATAGTTGCACAAAATGATTCGTATAAATATAGAAACATGGACAGTTCCAAATTTAAAAATTATATTAAGAATAAGAAGTATACACATAAACCTCTTCGGTTTAATGTTTAGGCAACACTGCTGAACGGATCTCGACGAAATTTGGCGTAGATGTAGAGGATAATATGGAAGAACACATAGGTTACTTATGATCCCAGAAATAGTTACGGTTACCGAGGGCTACGTAGTTTTTAGTTATTCCCACGATACATCCGCAAAGGTTCAACATATCTTACTTAAATTTAGCACAGATGTAGAACATAGTCTGGAATAATACCAAGGGTACTAAGTTTTATTTTAATTTCACGCGGACAGAGTCGCGGGCGATAGCTAGTACTAAGTGTAAGGGCTTGACTATTAGCATCGTGCCCGTATAGTTGTTATCAGACAAAAATATTATTGTTTACTTAAGTTATTCAAAGAACTTAAATATGATTAAATTCAAATTAGGTATAGGGAGCTGATTACGACACAACAGAATCAAATCAATGTAAGAGATATAAGAAGTTACTTTACGTGTAACTTTTGTTTAATATTAATTTTTTTAATAGGCTACATGAATATGATTAATATTACGAAGTAGGGATGCGCCTGGCTCCTATACTAGGCTCGAAAACCCGTCTTGTACGAACAAGGACTCTTCCTTCTTAGTACTAAAGTTTATGTAACGGACAAGTAATATTAGAAAAGGTATACCTAATTGTATATTAAGTTAACTTATGAATTATTTACATTTACAAGGTACATTACGTGTCACTGCCACAATGACTCGGTTTCAGTGCCTTCTTATATGCAAAGTAGCTTCTATCCGCGACTTCGTCTGCGTGGAATAAAAAAAGTAACTGTTCTAAATCTACGCCAAATTTCAGTGAGATCCATTGAGCCGTTCTGTAGAAACTTTTTAACTAACGTTTCTAAAAGTTTAAATGGACACGGCCCTCTCCTGTGCAGCTATAAATAGTCTTATCGATAAAAATCGATGTGGTGAGTATCTGAAGTAATGCCTCTTGCTTTCTCATATAAATTTTTGCATCAATGTAGAAGCTTTATTAGATATAATTTGCGACGTATAATTAAAAACGTTTACCTAGAAAACAATCGTCGATGTTACATCGTACGATATTGGACCCAAACCAGTAACGTATAAAGACGCTTTTATATCTGAAATTTTTTTTTTAAAACGCAATTAAAAATCTTAGTAACGTCGTCCTGAGACTGGAGCTTACTTTAGCTTCAGTTGGTTGCGGGTGCTCGAACACTACGGACAAGGTAATTTATCGACCTTTCTTATTTCTTCTTCATGCATTAATTATTTCTATCGCTAGTTACAAATAGCTTTAGCTATAGAATTACAAGTTTTGAATTAAGTTTAAATCGACCCAAAAAATAATTTGATTTTATTTTTAAGAAATCTTTGATAATATTAGATTGAATTGAACAAAGGTACCCCACTAGTAACTTTATTATATAACATTTATCTTTAATTTTTATTCTGTTTTGTTACAGTGTATCTCTTAGGTTGATTTTCTTCGACTTAATCGCTACAATGAATCCTAAGGACTACGAAAAAAAGGAGGTAATGCATTTTTTATACCATAAGGTGACAAACGAGCAAGCTGCCATAAATAAAAAGTTTATAATTGAACCTTTTCTATCCATCCTTTATTTTGTCAAACCAATTCGCTTCTGATCCAGAGGAGTTGTTTATTAGACTAGGGTGGGCAGGGGAAGATGACTCCGGCACTAAACTCGATGTCTTCTGCTGCTACGTCATTTAGTAGTAATGTTGCTTGAGGGTACGGATTGCGAATGTCTCATATCTTAGAGTCAGCTCTACTAATTAGATATTTATACCTCTTACAGGATAACGAGAAGAAATATCGCGTTTATACTACCAAAAATTTCAAGATTGATGATCAGAAGCCTACATCATCGGGTTGTGGTGCGGACAACAAAAATGATAACAAGAAGAAAGATGAGCAGAAAAACAACAGCTCCAAGTGAACCTTGATTTTATGTTTCCTTTTTTATTATTAAATTCTTAAAAATGATTTGTAATCGTCTTTTTTTCCATTAAATTTGTATTTCATAAAAAAATTGTTTTTCATTCAAAACCCTATAAAATAATTCAATTCAAATTATGCTCATTTATTCTAGTAGCTTTTTGTAATTAATAAATGGTTTATATGTTATGTTTATATATACTCCAAGCCCTGGGTGGACACGGCACTTAAGTGGGATTATCTCCCAGAGGAGCGTACTCACTAAATCACTGTTTCTCGTACGTATGGTGGCGAGGCCACGGGTACGGTATAACTATAGTGCACGGTAGACTATGGCCCACTCAGCACTATCATATAGCTCCTCAGCTCGGAGCCTACTGAAGAGATATAGTGAGCTGATGATGATATGTAAATCCTTGCTGCTATATTTATTGTTCAACTTGTCGTCAGCTCGCTATAAGTCTCCACCGAGGGGCTCGAAGCCTTCCCTAAAGTAGGGATGCCTAGGCCTTTGAATTTCTTTCCAGATATGTGCAGGTTGTATCACGATGTTTTCCTTCACCGTAAGAACGTTGCGTAAATAGGTAATGGCGTTAAACGGGGATGGATACAAAGGTAGAGGAAGACCGAGGAAAGTGTAGATGGATTGTGTGCAAGAGGAAATGCATAAGAAAGGTGTGAATTCAGATATGACGGCTGATAGGGATGTGTGGAAAAGTAGTACATACTGTGCGGACCCTCCATAGGGACAAGGGCAGGTTGATGATGAAGAACGTTGCATAAATGTACATATGAAATTCGCAACTCGAAACACAATGGTACATGGCGGGGGGTTCTAACCCAGGATCTGTAGATTATTAGACCTTTTAAGCTATAGTTTCCGCCGGGTCTTCTTTGATACAAGGGCATTCCTTTCTTTGTTACACATAAATACGATGAACTAGGTACTGAATTATAGGTAATAGGTCTCAAAAACAATGAAAACAAGACTTTTGGAGTTTTTTAATATTTTTTATTACATTTAGATGACACAAATAAATAAGCAGAAAATCCCTTAACCCAGCGTTACGGGCAGGGGCTACGGAATGGTATAGTGTTGTCATACATATCGCTTCAAACATACATTCAGGATCTCTACGGGGTATAGTGACATACAAACTTTATGGCGGCTCGCAACTTTGCTGGATACAGCACACTACACGCGTGTAAATCATTAAACTGCGGCTCAACGCGATGTACCAGAACTAAGTGAGCCGACAAGTCACGAGCTGTGTGGTGACTTTCACTTCGCACCACGAAACGCAAATCATTATTTTATAAATAATTTATAATCATAACAACAGAGCTAAACTGCGAACCGGTTCACTGATCTGCTTCACACATACGAACCGTGAGCTGATCTGGAGGTATTTAATTTTATTTGAACCTATGGCTAAACGGAACACAATTTGAAATGTCAGTGTTTATAAAAGCGATTCGTGGGCGAGACAAATCTCTGCACGTTTCCTCCAATCGCAGAGGAGCAGGCACAAGCCGCCATACATTTTGAATCTTAGAACTAACGAACTAACTACAAACTATTCCACTTATAAATACATTTCTAATTCTAATTTTTTTTGTGCATTTTTTTTATTTATTATTTTTTTTTGTTTTTAGTGTTTTGTATTTTTTTTGTTTTCCCTAATTACTCCTTAACTAAGATTACTTGTAACCGTTCCAACTGAGCTCTTAAGCTTGTGCTAGGATGTGGTTCACAATAGACGAAAAGTGGGATTTTAACCCACGACCACGCGATAGAACATTCGTGGCCTTAACAATAAGATTATTGGCGTTACGCCTCGCATACTTATGTATTAACAATATGCCTGTTCTACCAAGCAAACTATTAAACTGCATACTAACATGACATTGACACCACATGTACTTATTATAAACAATTATTGTGCGACAAAGTCACCTGGCTCCGTGAGAGACGCTGTTATCGCGGTTACTTCCGCCACAAACTAAGTAACGGCCTAGAAAAAGACACAGCAAAATACAGTTTCAGCCCTGCAAGGATTTTGTTGCTCTGTTTTGACATTGCCAAGGGGGCGCTACTGTTCTATAGACTGACCAAAAATACCTGAGGTCACTACAATCCCCTTAAAACCGAGTATTTCTTAGAATTATACAATGTTAATTATCCAATAACACATAAAATTATCAAACATTATTAAATTACACTGGTATGGATAACTCGATGACGATCACTTAACAAGAATGTCAATGCTATGTACAGAGAGTTGCCATTACAAGAAATTAGTTTGGTAGGTGTTCCGCGATATCGCCGGGTGTTCTATTCGTCTGGTCACGCTACACTCTATTTACATATTGCGTGCCGGGCAAGATAAGATTGTCGCACCATATTACAATGTTAAGCACAAAAGTTGGGAAATGCAACAAAATACATAATAAAGTAAGGAGAAGTGATGATAATGAAATGACGATTGGGCAAATAATAAAACAAATTGTGCTGACTGCATACGGAAAGAAGATACAAATGATTTGATTATGGCATTTAGATGGACTTATTAAAAGTTGTAAAACATCATAGGACAAGACTAAATTTAGTTTGACTCATTCTACTTAATTTTTTTAGTTGTTTTGCGCCAAAACTTATCTTTATAATTTGTCTCTTAAATAAAAATTAACATATCTTTTCGTATATTGTAGGCCTAAATGTAAAGTCAAAGATTACCCTGAATAATGAAAGATTTGACATAGTATAATTGTCTAAAAAAAGTTTCAGTTCGGAATCTTATTTACGAGTACAAAAACTCAGTCAGGGGCTCACGAAAATATGATCAGTTCTTTACATAAATATAAGGTCTGAAAAATGGTCGGAATGAAAGAACTCTTGCCATAAGAGTATTATGTACGTACATACATATGTACAAATAACTTGTTTTACAAGTAGGAGGTAAAAAATAATCTGAATATAAATATAACAAATCACAAGATATAGAGGCGGAGAAGACCAGAGTTGGATATAGACACTACATAGTATATCGATATATCGCCTAAACTAGGGGAACATCAATGTTTTACATCAATATAGCTTACATATTACACAAGGTGTTAAGGTAAGAAGTGTACAACGGAATACCACACGTTCCTCAATCGAAAATACGACTTTTTAATCCTATTTACTTCTGTCCAAAGTTAATTTAGCCGACAGAGACATTTCACATTGAAACCATGACTTTTGTTAGTAAAACTAAACTGCTGCTTGATGATTGCTTGATACGTAAACAATATTAAATTATTTATTTGTTGCCTCTTGGTACTCCGTTGCATTCGTCTTACCCCGACATTCCGTATACAGAATTAAATGAAACAACATAATGTAAAACAATCACAATAATATCACATAGTAATAGTTACACATTCATTTACATACTAACAATTAACTTACAATTGTTCAAGTTACTAAACAACCTTATAAGTCCTTCGCAAGTTCACAGCGACTCTTACGATGAATCGCCGATACATTTGGATTCCCTTATACCATTGTGCGATATAGTTCCACAATTTCACCAAATTAGAGTCTCGGTAACTTCTCCGAAATGTTCTGCATACATTCGCAATACGCTATTTATCTTAGCAATTCACATAAAGTTCTTACGCACAGTTAAGGATATAATGAGTTCGATAAAATACACACATAGTTCTATTGACCAGATACACAGTTACATAATATAGTTTATAATTAACCAAGTCATATTATTGTTTACACAATAAACATCCATTTTGGCACACTCACCAAAGTTTTTATTCTACGTAAATAGTCTGTGTTCTTGTTGTACTGTAACGTATAGGTACTGTTCAACACACAATTTTAATAAACAAATAGATACACTTGAGTTTTGTTAATTAACTTCAGTTTTTTAACACTAATCACTAATTATGGTCACAGAGTGTTTGATGTACACTTTAAGTCAATGGCAAATGTAGAAGAAAAAAAATCGCTTCCTATTTGAGACTGAATATCCTAAACCAGAATAATTTAGCATGTACGTATGCTATATCTTACAAATACACTACAATGAGACTGTCTGTGAGAGGAAAATAAACGTACACGAGTGTACGTGGACTAGTTTTGTAAATCCAGGGTTATGTACGTTCATTTAATCCGTGCAGGGAGGAGAAGGTGTCGAATCTTCTACGTTGACTATAATCTTATGGTACAAACGATATAAGAACCGCAAAGTTTTTGAATCATGGAAGTGCTGGAGCCTAAAAAACAAACAAATTTTTATTAAAACAAACAGTTTTTCAACAGAATCTGCTTTTAATAGACTAGTGGGGTGTGGTATTGGATTTTGAAAATACACACTCGAAGTAGACAGGCGTGAACTGGAATTTATTCCGTGTTTCGTCTGATGAGCACGCGTGCCGGAGGCAGTCCTCCTTTCTTTCCCACCGTTACTTATAAGGGAAGGGTGGGAAAAGGATATGGAATTGACAAAGAAGGGGATGCATATGAAGGAGAAATTTTATTTTTTTTGCGTACGGTCCATCGTTGATTAAAGTTAGGTAACGCATCTGCAATTGCGAACGTCAATGGGCAGCGTTCACTTCGCTATTAGATTAGCTTCGTGATTAGTTAATCACTAATCTAGATTGAACTGTAAAGTAAGTAAAGTAAGTAAAAATAAGTGTTTTTTTACTTACTTTATATCTTTCAAAATATTCCGCGCTGTATCGGTTTGACCCAAAGCGTGTTCACACATAGCTAATTCCAGCATGGAGTATGGTACCACGTAATTGTCTTCGGTTATGTAATCCTTGATTCTGAAAGAATAATACAACATCAGTTCACTATATGTCCCCACCGAGGGGCTCGGAGCCTACCCGTAGTTAGGGATGACTAGGCCTTAGTCAACCACGCTGGCCCAGTGCGGGTTGACTTCACACACATCTTTGAATTTGTTCCCATATATGTGCAGGTTGCATTACGATGTTTTCCTTCACAGTAAAAACGTCGGGTAAATGTACATATGAAATTCGATTCGAACCAAGACCTGCACCAACGCTCTTCTAGGATGTAGAATATAGCAAGAATAATACTTAATAAGTAATTCCCTACCTAATACAACCAAAGAAATAATTACTTATACAAGTATGTGTTGTATTTATGGCTTTTTTGGTGTTTTAATTACCAAATTAATATTTGAATAAAGGTGACTTGATCCGACTTCGGATATCTGCAAGCGATGTTACCTGATGACATCATTGAAGTAAGTCATGGCGCCGCGCGTGTTGCTGATCGCGGTCAAGCAGCATCCGTACGTGTACAACACGTTCAACATGTTCTTGCCCTCGGGGCCGTTCGGCACCCATGTCTCTCTTTCCTCCTCGAAGCCTTTGACCACGTCCTTCATTAACTGTACAAGAAATACACTTATTTATTTTTAACTGTTAATAGTCTAAATAAATTGTATAGAGTCATAAATTGCATGTCAGTCAAATTCATTAACATGGCTTGTTTCATTTTGTCAAGAATTATGAAATATAAGCGTAGGAAAAGCCTGTTATTTAATAAATTCAGTACCCTTAACATGAAGAATGTAATGCGTGGATCGGCAGCTATGGCCGCTGACACGTTCCACAAATTCACCAATTCCATGGAGGGCATCAACACTTTGCAGCTCTCGAGCTTGAAGTAATCCATGCCGTTTATCGCTCTGCAGTAAGATTCCAGCGGCCTTCCTGACATCCTTAGACTTAGCAATGGCACAGCTCTAAAAATTTAAACATTTTCTGTCACATGTATTTTTAATTTGTAAGATTCACAGTATGACTATTTCAACTTAGCTAGATAAGTGAGTGACTACGAGTATGATCACATGTGACTATAAAATTTGATATTTTTAATACTAACGCGTTACTCCACATTATTTCCGAGGCGCAGAAACGCGGCAATTGTGCTACTTCAGCGGATAAGAGAGCGATATGGCGATACGTGGCCGCGGCGAGTGCGCAATTCTCACGCAACACTTTTAGCTGCGCGGATTCTAGCATCTTAAAATTTTCCGGGTAAACCTGTAAACATTATTACCAGCATGATCATACAAAATCCCTCCACTGTTAGGAGATTCTTTTTGTATAAAAGAAGGGGGCAAAGCAGCTTGAACACAGAGGCGACCATCATCATTATCGCCCATGGACATCCGCAATACCAAAGGAACTGCAGATGCGTCGCCGACTTTTAAAATGGTGATACGCTCGTTTCTTGAAGGACCATAAGGCAATTTAGAAACGCCGCCGAGGATAGACCATTCTATAATGCGGCTGTGCGAGGCAAAAAAATTTGCGAAAACCGTACGGTTGTGGATTGCCAGACCTCGAGATGGTGTGGATGGTACCTGGCGGTCTGTCGAGTCGTCCCATGACGGAACTTGGCAAACAATTCGTCGGAGCACTTCCTGTGGAATATACGGTAAAAAATGCAAAGAGAACTAACATCCCTCCATAAGGCCAGAGTCGAGCCCATTAGTATAAGCTCCGTCGTGGACGATTCGAAATGCTCTACGTTGTATGCGGTCAAATGAAAGAAGCTGGAATTAGAGTGCTCCCACCCAGAGTTGCAAGCAACCATGTAGGGCCGAATCCTAAACACATATGGACCACGGTCCCATGGTCGGTAGAGTTACGTCATTTTAGCGAAGCTGAATCAGCAGAAGCCGGTTAGGAACGAAGGTTGATTATGAAATTTACGTAAGCTTTACGTTTAACACAAAGACTTTGTTAGATTTCTTACCTCATAAGTCATCTTATTAAGGCTCAATTCCATGCGATCGGGTAGATCAGGCATAAGGTTAAAGATTGTTACAATACCCTGTTTTATTCCTCTCTCAACTATGTTAATTGATTCTTCAGTCTCAAATATTTTTTCCTCTAATATCGCGTACATTTTCCTGTTGAACGGACAATGGAAATTGATTCTCATAGAAAAAAATTATATACTCATTGGAATACATTTGGTAACATCTAGCACTAACTTAGGCCTAGTTTACAGCCTAGTTTCGATTCCCAAATGAGAGAAGTAATGCTAACGAATGAACCAAAACAGACATTTGAGTAAATAATCAGGATAAAATAAAAACAGTATTTATTAATCTAATTAATCTATTAATTGATTCTGTTGTGAATTGGTATCCTTATTTCCCGCTGCCAATTCGGAGCAAAATTTTATCGAAGTAATGCTTTTCTGATTGATAAATATTGAAGCGTATTTTTGAGTGTATCTAAAATAAACCAGCATCTGATTCTAAATTGTAAAACGTTTTAATAGTAATATTTACCTAAAAGTATAAAAAGTAAGATTTAACTTAAGGGCAGCCCGCAGGATTTCCGGGATCGTTTCTACGAAATCGAATTCCCGGAGAACCTGCAGGAGCTCCTTCTAGGCGGTGTATAGCAGCTTTTCAATAGCCGTGTCCGTGATTTGGTCCACGTGTAGCTGTAACAAAACATATAGCGTAAATTTCCACTGCCGTTCAATACATACTACTATTGTCAAAGATATGTGGTTAAACAATATTTTTGTGTGAAATTATCGTCGGTGGAAACAAAAGGCAACAACAACCGTAAACAAGTTAAACAAAAGTAACTTAATAGTCCGATTCGATATTCCTTTCTGGACTGCCAAAGGAGTTCAGTAAAAATTATAAAATGCTCTATAATTAGACTTAAATATATGTAAATATATTTTTTTTAATTTAATTTTATTTATTTACAACAATACAGCATCTTTACTGAATAAATCCAATGCGATACTATACGTTACATACATAATATACATTACAAACTATTTAACAATATGGCATATAAAGGGAAAATAAACAAAAGAAAAATGACAATAAACACATTACACAGACAAACCAAAAACAGACTACGAAATTAAGTTATATACGATAATTTGCAGTTCCTTCCACGCATCTGTGTGCAGCCTGTGTGAACTTCGACTCGCTACAACTAAATATATCTATGTCGTTATAAATGATATTGAGCAGACGTATAGCGCGCGTCATCGGGCCATTTGTCATTAAATTTGTTCGAGCGACAGGCTCCAGAAAAGGGGATTGGCGACGGCGTAGCTAACTGCGCAGTCGGGCACGCGCAAGCGCAGTGAGGAGAGCACAGCCGGATGGCAGGCCGCTCCACACGCTGCGGACGAGCGCCACGTCTCGGCGCACCCGCAAAGTACTGTATCCCACCATGTAGTTCACGAATAAACTTGGGTACATTAGTGGAAATAATGGATACACTCCATATTCTTTAAGATACATAAACCTCGTAAACTTGTTCTGAATCTTTTCCATCATGATACTGTATTTGTCTTCATGAGGATTCCAAATAAACGAGTTTGAGCACTTGCTAACGTTAAAGAACAATTTGTTGACTTTACTCCAATGTAAAACGTTGTCAATGTCCCGTTGTAGTAATTCACAGTCGGCGCCACTTTTTATAACTAAGAAAAGTTTTAAGTCGTCGGCATAACAAATATAGAATTGGGTCGAGTGTAGTAATTTAAATAAGATTTATTCCCGGTTTATAGATTAATCTTTGACGAAAATACAATCTCAAATATTCAATCAGTTAAATGAACCATTTTTTATGTGTTCTTATAAAATTATAATAGGGTTCGTTGTACCGTTGATTTACTTACCGCCTCCATAGTGTACACCGTGGAGTCGAAGTTGTACTGATGGCGGTAGATGTCGCGGATATATCTCATTGTAGACATTAGGTCCACGACGTTGGCGTGGAGCAGGGGCAGCACCGGGGTCGGGCTGTACTGTGACCAGTTCGAGTTGTGGGAGAGTGCAGCACGGTCCCTAAACAAACAATGCATTTTCTACTACAGCTGCCAAAAAGATGATCAGTATTCATTTATTTTAACTCATTGGTCGATGTCGAAATATATCCTCCTGCGCGCTTCCTTGCGGCTATATCGAAGCACTGCCTGTGTAGATATGCGCTTTCCAAAATCCTGAGCGCCCATAAATTTTGAATATCTATTATACTTGTTAACATTTTTTATAAAGTTTGTATAACACCGGTTATCCTTCACGAACTTTCTTCTTATGTGACGGATAGTTACGCTACTGTTGCGCAGATAAAAATACTACGATAGTTGATTTTGATGTGAAATACCAATTATTTTTATTGACTCCAGGATTATTTTTTAATGCAAAAAACAATTGACGACACTCATTTGGCAAACAGAAAATAAAATTGAACAATAAAAATTATAATATAGTTAAAAGGTCGCTTCGCGTCATGGCCACATAACCTCGGGGCTACAACAGTTACTATATAGCTATATAGCTAACAGAGTCGCGACAGTATGTATAAGTGAAATGTCTTACCAAGCGCTCATGGCGATGATTAAATTCTCCAAATCCTTGCGGAAGAATCTTGTGAGCGCGAGGTGGGAGTGGTGCAGAATTTGATTTGGATCCATATCTTACCTGAAACAGACGACAAGTGGTAACTTGACACCAGTACATACACGTCATCAAAATAGTAATAAGTCTCTGACCCAACCGATAGCTATATATTCCTCAATTTATTAATTAAAAATATTATAATATGAGTGTCTGTTGTATGAAAGATCACATAAAATATTTAAAAATTCGAGAGACATTCTTATAAACTGACTAAAAAAGACTATTGAACGTAAATTATAATATCAAAAACAATGACGCAATATCGAGCTCGACGTTATCGATTACTACCCCGCGCCGTCTGCCCAGCGCCCACCACCCCGCGCCGTCTGCCCAGCGCCAACCACCCCGCGCCGTCTGCCCAGCACCAACCACCCCTCGCCCCTTGCCCCTCACCGCTTGCTCCGCGACCCTTGCCCCGCGACCCTAACCGGTTCCCCCGTCTCCCCCCACCACCCAACCCTACCCCTGCGATCCTTCCCCAACGCCGCACCCCCCCTCAAGACAGGTGCCCTGGCTCCAAATGCGAGGTGCTACTAATCTTGGCGAAAGACGTATTCAATCAGCTCATATAATATGTAAAGAAAATGTAATACTCACCAAACGAAGAAACGGTGTATCTGTTTTCTTATTCAACGATATTTGTACTCTTTTGTGGCTATCTAAAATTAAAAAGGAAAGTTTTAATTTTTTAACAGGTTGGCAACTCGAAACGTCGCATTGGATGCTGCGCAGATCACGATGTTAGACATATCGGGGAGGAGGGGGGGGGATACGGGGGTGGCGTACTGCGCAGTGCGCAGAGAACTTTGCGTCGACAAAGATTTTTTTCCGTCTTTCTCTCTAGCTCCTGCTGCTGTTGCTTTTGCAGCATCTTTGATATCAGTGAAATCGTTTGGTATCTATAATGTTACACCCTTTTTCTTTTTTTTCAACTTTTTTATATATACATATATAAAAATTATAATCGCCAAAGATTATAACGCTCCATACAAAGAACATGCCACACGGTTACATAACGCACACAAGTGACGCCACAAAGGCGACGCAGTTTGGAAGCGTATAAAAATGGCACAGAACGAACAAAACCAAAGATTAAGATGTTATCGCTTCAATTTTATCTCATTAACCTATAGGTGTGTCATATCGCTACGCTTCTAAAGAAATAAAACAAACTTACATAAGTATAGACCGCAACCAATCCGCCTGATGGATTAAGGGAATATTTTAACACTTTAAGATCTTCTAGAATTTCATTACTTCACAAACGTAAGCACAAACTTAGCAAATAATCTAACTGATATTAATTCAATTAAATTAGAAATAAGATGATTTTATTATCAGAATCGAAACACAGACGTCTGATCAGATCGGTGTAGGCTAGACGACTGTGCAGGGTGCGGTCGTGTCCAATTCGCCCTAGGACACCGATCATGCGCAGTGCACCTCGCTCGGCCCGGGCTTTATCGATTTATCGCCACCCCCCTCCGCCCACCCTTGCCAACCGCCCACTCATCCCACCTGAAGGTGACCTGTATATGTTAAACGCGCATGCGTCTGGATTTTGTCAAAATGGTGGTTCCAATCAAAATGGCGCCTTTAAAATACTTGCACATCGATAACGATTATAAGTAAAACTTATTTATGTCTCATCGGGATTTCTCCGCTGATCAGTTAAAATAGCAATTTATATCTATGTGATTTTCATAATTATTATTTTTTTATTTTCTTATTTAGTACAAAAATAAAAAAGAATCTCTCCCTTAATTACGAGTATATCAATTTAGTTACATTTTTTAAAGGAAAAGAAGACAAAGTTTTTAGAATTTAATCGAGGTTTAAAGTTTATTTGAAAAATGTTATTCCATTAGCAGAATTATTTGAATTTCCACTGATCACTTTTCAGTACAAATAATAATTAACACTTGCTTCGGATTTTCTTCGAATTATCCAATGGAAGTCTAAGGTGGCTTTAAGTGTTGTGGTGTTGTGGGACCTAGAGTTTTTGAACTTTTTATTTTTACGTAGACGAGCATTATAAAATATTTTTATAATATCCATCTCCTTAAGGTGTAAATGGGAGGTGAAAGTTTGCATTGAGAGATAAACTCTATCAGCTGATGTATTTGAAAATTTACATAAATATTTTTCAGTGCAATGATTGCGTAATTAGGGATTTTCCCAACTTAACGTACAAAGGTCTAAAGTCGCGGGGTGAAAGTCTGTTTTAGATTTTTAACAACTGACAAAGTCGCGGATAACAGCTGAATAGATGTACAGACTAAAAAATGACTCACGCTAGTCCGTGCCGAGACCAAGCCGGGTGACGGCCGCGACCAGGTCGCAAAGTCAATCCTTTACAGATTACAAAGACAGGCCGCGATCGAGCATTTACCGTGGCGCCGTCATATAGAATAGTCCGAGTAAAGATATTAAATCGAACTATTAAGTTCGGTATTGTTATTATAATAATGTTATTACAAAATGTAGCTAGTAGTTTTTTTTATAAGAGAAGGGGGCAAACGAGCGGCGAGAACACCGGGGTGATCAACGACGCCTATGGACATCTGCAACACCGGAGGAACTACGGTGCCGGCCTTTGAGAAAGAGATAGGCTCGCTTCTTGAAATAATGTGTGCAAAGTTGTAGAGTTAGATCTGCCTATGTTTTTAAGATGCACTTTAGTGCCAGAGCATCGCATCGAGCGCCCTACCGGCAGTATTTTTTAAAAATTAAATATATTATTTACTGTAATTAAGTAAAAATAAATTGATTTTTGAGTAAATTTTATTTCAAATAAATAATACACATTAGTCGCCATACTCATCTACCTGCGGTGTCCCTACAGTATCACCTATCATATTCGAATTCACTGTGTCCTTACGCATCCTCTTTCACCCAATCCATCCATACTTTCTTCGGTCTTCCTCTACCTTTAAAGCCATCTACATACAATAAGAAGAATGAGAAATAAATGAGACTTCCTTATTTATGTGATCGTTACCCCTCCGCTCAAGGTGTCCATAGCACTCTATTTTTTTTTATAAAAGAAGGGGGCAAACGATCTGCGTGAACACCGGGGTGATCAACGATGCCCAAGGACATCAGCAGTATCAGGGGTGCAGATGCGTCGCCGGCCTTTGAGAAGGTGCAACCGCTCGCTAGTGCGACTTTTAAACGTCCAGCAACATAAACATTCTTAACTTTATTCCTTCTTATCACACACCTATCTTTGTCGTTTCTCAACCACAAAACACGGGTTTTTTTGTACACGCTTATATTTTTCGCAAATTCTCGTCCCGGTGTAAAACCAAATTGACACCGAGTTATTTTACTTTCCTTTTGTGATTCTTTCGTCCACTACTCTTTCCCTACCTTTCATACTGTATGACATGACAATCCTCTATAATTATTACTTTTATATCTTCCATACTTTCACTGCATTTCCATACGACCAACCAAGTGTTCCATTCCTCTTACTTTGCACTGATTTATTTACCTCATCCATGCTAATCTCTTTCACCATATCAACATTAACCGGCACTTTTTCCAACAATCCACTCCAAACGTTCTATTCATTCATCACTTTTTCAAAATATTCCCTCCAAAGCTGATTAATATATTATAATTATTCGTCTATACCTTTCTTTCATCTATATATATATATCAGCGCGAAGACGTTACTTCACCTTATAACCTCATTTCAAAATACTACGTGTCAATGATGATTTACTTTTAAACGTTAA
>JAAOEG020000025.1:10566259-10579304 GCA_011763625.2 Papilio bianor | reverse complement strand
GGTACAAGGTATCCCCCTGTATATTAATCTGACGCGCTTTAGTAAATCCCGAAATCCCCGCTTGGGCTCCCCTACTATAACAAAACTGACCGCCGTAGCAACGCTTTTCTTACCGGCCCAGATAAGCGTTTCCACAATCTTCATGTTTTCCTTTTTTTCCTGTAAATTTGGTAATAAGCTCTTCTCTCTATTATCCTTTTTAAGCTATTATGTTCATTATTTCATCATTTTTCCATCCGTTTAAATAACAATACAGGATGCAGGATATTCCTTATTACATGTTTATCACTTTATATATAAGGATTATATAAAAAGATTACGATTGAGCCTTCAGTGGGTAAAAAGCGTCAAGGCTGCCTATTACACTTGCACCTCCCAATGCTAAAAATGCACCCCTAATACTCCCCCTTGACGTGTGGGGGGTTCTTGATTGCGTTAGCATCACGAGCGCCGCCATTTTGTAACATAATTTTTGATCCAAAGGACGCCCATTGATCGAAATACTCAATATATTTCAATCATATTGTGTTTATATTGAATTATAAATAGATTTATGCACTTCTCCATATAAACTCTGTGTTAAGCACTTTTATCCGTTCCCGCAATTTATTGAAAATGGGAAACAAAATATGCGATACAAATTTTTGCGCGTTTGAGTAATGATATCCGTAAAAACCTTTATATTGACATCAAATCACATTAAAACATTAAAATTACTCGTATTTTCAATAATTATTATAATACTAGCTGTCGCCCGCAACTCCGTCCAGGCGTTCTTTTTCTAATTTTTTTTTTCTAAAATATATGTAAAAGTTACTCCTTATTACATCAGCTACCTGCCGATAAAAGTCTCGTCAGAATCGGTCCAGCCATTTCAGAGATTAGCTAGAAGAAACAAATAGACAGACAGACAGACACAAAAATTGTAAAGAACGTTATTTGGTATATGTACCGTATATATATTCATATACATGTAGTAAAACGATTATTTCAATATTACAAACAGACACTCCAATTTTATTATATGTGTAGATATACGCATGCAAGTTATTCACTAGTAATAAATAATAAGCAAAACGAAGCATAGCTTAGATATTCGTGAGATACTGCCAACTTAATTTATGCAAAAGGTCCTCTACTTTACTTCATTTTAAAACAACATCTAAATTAAGATTTTTTTTATCAAATACTGTACATGGTGACTAGTATTAACTGCGTATTAACGCATTTTTAATAACGTGAAATAATATTTTTATATCTTAGTTATGATTTATGATAATGTTTGGTAATAAGAAAAGAAACTGTCTATGGTGAAAAGAATAAGGTTTTATATTGAAAAGAAAAAATAGACTTTTCTATAATAATATTATAACTCACTTAATAGACATTTTATTTATATTCAGAATAATAGTTGAATCTACATCAAGCAACTGCTGACAGAAACGTAGGTATTATAATGGCTTAGTAACTCTTAATTTTGCTAACCGATTTAACAATTATACGTTATTCAGTAATCGTTATAAAGCCATTTATATGGCAGAACTGATTATGTACTTACAGACAAAGGCAACGCCCAACCTCTTGAAGTTTGCAAATGGCGTCGTCATAAACAACCACGATATGTATTGCCAACACAAAGGAAAAATTCTGACACTTAAAGCCTTGATTAACACATGGCGATAGTTGATATATACTACGATTAAATATTAAGCGATGCGAACTGTATTCTTTTCATAAATTATATTACATTTGTGTCATTAAAAAAACTGAAAATATACATTGACATTAACACTAATACACAAAGCTAAACAAACAAACAAACAAGACATCGTTGACAACATATATAGTAGGTAGACGTATGTCTTACTGAACTGAGCTTGCAACATTCTATTGTAGTGGTGACTCTTTATTACACGTCATTTATTCAATGGAACTTTTATTTTTATTTGTAAAACATATTAAATTGTAAATTTAATATAATTTTGAGCAAATAGAACACGTCTAGGTGATACTGGTGGAAGGTATAAACTATAAAAGGGTGGGGTCCTTATCGATTTGGTAAAATAGCGCATGCGCGCCGGTCACACCCCCGCAATCCCTGCCGCCTAGACTAGCTCAATATAGACGCCGGGTAGGCCACACCCAATGAAAAAAAAAGTAATCACACAGTCACATCATGTGAGAAATACCATTGCAAGCAAATATGTATGTAATAATCAAATAAAACGTTAATCTGTTGTTTTAACTAACTATATGTTTAGTTTTCTTTTCTGAGTTTTTTTTTTTAAACATTATGCAATCGAATGTATCTGTAGCCAAACTTATTTCAGCGTGATGGTAATACTGCAAAATATTTATAACCACATACCTCAATCGGTGATTGTCATGTCACAGCTGGTTGCTCGTAGTTCAGCAAATCCGAGTCGAAAGGAACTGGCACCCGTCCCGCAGTAGTAGTCAGATCTTCGTCTGAAAGAGTTTTCATGAATCACTATCAATCAATACATACGGAAAATTGGTAAAGCACTTAAATTTGCTATAGTTAATATAAGATATTAAAAGTAACGGATATATCGTATAAAGTATGGTATTCAAATTGATATTTACAATAGCAGATGGTGGTCACCAGTATTGTTTCGGATCAGCTAGCTTTCACAGTCCTGCAAGCTCGGAGCTCGATAATCAAGTGTGCGAGTGTTACCAGTTCGCAGTGACATTGCATAATAATCTATGGTGTCCAGAAATGTCACTATTATTTCTAATATCACGGTAAAATTAACTTGTGTGTTAATTTGTAATTAATTATAAGAAAAAAGAAATAATAACAATTGTTAATAAAAAATTTAAACAAATTGGAATTTAGTTTCGCAATTCACAGCATTATACACGTACCATAGATTAAACCAGCCATAGAGATAATTTTGTATATTTTTTTTATTTGTTATCTTAACTTTACACTGCATAAATGGCTGTAGTAAAATGTTTATCTTTTTTTAAACAAATATGAGGGAGAAGTCAGTTAGGTTTTGACAGTGAAGAAGCACAATTAATTTATATTAATTATCAAGCAAAAATGGCGCTGCTGTCGCGTCTACTATTTTCATTTTCAGATACTTCCTTGTGACTTTTACCCACTGCTGACAAGTTTGTCGCTGCTTACGCTATTACTGTTCGCATGTGATGAAGATCCTCACCGGCTCAGATTAGCTAAATATGAAGAATAGAATTATAAATTGCGTTTCGATCTCCGAAGTGGAGTCACCAGACAGTGACTCTCCTCACACTTGTACATCGTTTTGAGCCATGTTTGGCCAATTTTATTATTGGTCCGTAGCTCAACGATTCAAGTCTTTGTAAGCTGTACTTTTGAGCCGGATCAGAGCAGATGTACACCCGTTTGGTCGCATTATAAATTCGAGAAAAATCTTGACAAGGATATCGTTGCATTATCTAATTCAAAATTATTATTTTTTTTATAAGAAAAAGGGGCAAACGAGCGACTAGAACACTGATGTGATCAGCGACGCCCATGGACATCTGTAACACCAGAGGAACCACAGATGCGTTGCCGGCCTTTGAGAAAGAGATATGCTCGCTTCTTGAAGGACCCCAAGTCGTAGTGGTTTGTAAAGTATGTAAGTACATATATATGTATATGTTTAAATTTTGACCATTCGACATTGATATGTTTTGTATAATTGTAAACAGTTCGACAAAGATATCTGGTCCGATAAATTTAAGGTAAAGTACAATAGCATATAGGCGCCCCCTACTACCCTATGAGATCCTTGTCGTATTGTAGCAGTCTTGCCATGTGTGTCTTGTGTTATTTTTATATATGAAATGCGTTAAATTTCATACATGACGTGCAGTACTATATTGCACAATTTCGTTTTTTTTTTTGGATGTTACAAGCTTTGTCTTAGTTCCATTGTGACCTTTCATAGACTAAGCGGCTGAACCTGTGTCATCCGTATGACATTCTTTCGCAGAGTATCAAAGACTTTATTAACCAACATGGTCTGTGTATTTTATTTATTTCATCATTATATTTCAAATATAGCCGTGAGCAAAAATAAAGGGTCAGTTAAGAAAGTTTGAATATCTCGGAAGATAAAGACGCTAGCTAATTGAAATAAATTGTGCATGATAGACAATTAAATATCCTTAAAATAAAATAAAACAAGCCTTAAATTTACTATTAAACACAATTTATTTTAGTTAGATAGCGTTTTTATGTTTTGAGTTGCTCACAACTGTACTTAGATTATTAGACAAGATGTCGCCCGCTACATCCGCGCTGATTTAAAGAAATATTAATTAGTGGGCTATGTGTTCTTCCAGATAATGTTCTACATCTGTGCTAAATTTCATCGAGCTCCATTAATCCGTTCTGAAGATAATTTTAAACAAACATCCATCCATCTCAACATTTTCTTTTGTAATATAAGTAATAGGATGTTTATCTATTTATTGCAGACTTTAATACATATTTATGTCTCTGTTTTATCAATGAGAATGAATGGGATGGCAATATGTCTACAAGTGTCACTCAGAGGAGTTCTAGAGTAATATTATCAAGAGATAGAAGTATCGCCCAGGTTATCGGTTATCGTATTATTATGTTTTTTATGTTTTTTTCTAGCTTTTGTTCGCGACTTTATCCACGCGTAATTTAATCAAATCTTAATAGGTTATTACTGATTATTATTTCTCGAAAGAATTGTTATTACAAAATTTTCAATCATACTTAACCACAGACAAAATTACGTTGTCATGCATTTGGTTCATGCAAATTTCAGCCAAATCAGTACAGCCGTTCTTGGGTTATAAATAGTGTAAATAACATGACTTTCTTTTATATATATATAGTAGATATACTTATCGGATAATATAATACTTATCACTTTTTATGCGTCGATTTCTTGATGAAGCGTAGTATCACGTCCCGTAGCGTCTGCTATGCCGATCATGTAGAACGTTGAGATACGACGTCATAAGTTAACGTAAGCTATCAGAGAAGACTGAATAAACTGGTGATAAGGTTTTGTATATCAATTTGCGAATTTTAATATGAATCGTGTTATTATCAAATGCTAGTACATATCTCTCTCTCTAGTTTTGATGAGATCTGCTTTCAAGTAGTCTCTTCCATTTCGCCCTAACCTTGACATTTTCCTCAGAGACTGGATATAAACTATTTAATAAGTATAGAATGTTGGACTTGTTATGACCCAGTTGGTTTTTTTATAAGAGAAGGAGGCAAATGAGCAGCAGATTGGCCTGGTATTAATTGATCCGACGCCCATAGACATCTGCAACTACAGAGAAGCAGATGTGTCGTAGTTTAAGGATGTTTTCCTCTTGAATTTGTTTATATAATGTATACTAGCTGTCTGCTGAATTAAAATAAAACTTGTTGATCCGTTGCGGAATTATCGAGCATATATGTAAATAAAAAAAACTATCTTTCCCTCGGGAACGGTAATTATATCCAGGAACAAAAGTAGACTATGTGTTCTTCCAGACTATCCTTTATATCTATGCCAAATTTCATCGAGATCCGTTCAGCGGCTTAGGCTACTCTAACAAACATCCATTCATCTAAACTTTAGTATTTATAATATTATGAAGATTAAGATTAAGTTTGAAATTATAATTGAATATTTGTTGTAACTAATATGTACCATTTTAATCTTTGGTTATCCAGGAAAAACTTAGAATCGTAGTTCTTAAAAGTATAATATTATATTTTAATTGGTACTTAGTTGAAGTAAGTTCTGATTTTTACTTAGGCATTTAAAGGATAGTAATAAAACCACCAAATGAATTAAGAATATTTTTACTACAAATTGTAATATTTTTACAAAATATACAGGTAACTTTTCTTTTTTTTTTTTTTACAAAATTGCAGTTCTTAAAATCCAAACAATACAGCTATAAAATATATTATACAAGAATAGGTAGTAGGTTACACACTATCGGTTGCCCAATCACATGACTCAAGCAACCAGTGGTTTGACACAAATTATTTTTACAACAATAAATACAATTTAAACCTTATATTAATACAATTTATACAATTTACAATATTTTTTACATTTATTTACAATAGAAAAAACCAAACTCCTTTTACAGTAGGTACGTGTTATTAGGATTTTTGTTGTCATAGACAATTTATTGTTCCGGACGAACTGGCCGGCGTTTGATTAGTGTAAAAATATAAGATAATTAATTGTAGATTTGTAAATTATATAGATGTAAGTTTATATTAGATGTAAGTTTTTATGTAGAATTTTATTAATAATAAAGATTTGGTTTCAGCCGAATTCATCGTGTGAAGAAGATGCCAGTAACGCGATCCGTTGAGCGGAATAACTGCAGCATTGGAGCCCTCGCCGCAAGCGGATCCTGATGTAGTCCTCCTCATCGCTGTCTTCAATCAGCGACGACGGAGAGGCCATTGTTGCAGCCTCGGGGTCATGTGGCCAGTGCGCATTCGATCTTTTTGGATTGTTTTTTATTCTTAATGGTTTACTTTTATTTTTTTATATTTTTTGTCGTCTTATGTTTTATTATTGTAATTTTTTCATCTTCCGCAACAGAACAATGTCTTTCTTTTAACATGTGTTTTACATTTAAACAATTCTTATTTTACATCAAAAGTGATTTTTGTATTTTTATTTTGTGATTGTGGCATTTTAAAGTTTTATTGGTTACAGCCATTCCCATGAAGGAGAACGAGCGCCGCGTTTCTGACTGGATAGCGAACACGCAGATCTAAAGAAGAACCTCCGGTATCGTCAATACCGGCGGGAGATATCCAACAGCTAGCTGCGGCCATAACTCTCGCAGCGAGATCGACGCAACCAGCGCCTCGCCATTATTTTGAACTGGTTGGCGTTTGAAGCGGCCTATAGAGAAACATCGACATCCTATACGAAGACTGAGAACATGGCAAGGCTGCGTAACGCGCTGGAGGGTCGAGCAAGAGAAGCTGCAGACAACCTATTGATCCTGTGCGCGGAGCCAGAAGTAGTGATGACTTCACTGAAGACGCGATTCGGCCACCCAGACGCTATCGCGCTCACAGAACTCGAGCAGTTACGAGCATTGTCTCGGCCATCTGACACTCCGAGAGAACTCTGCATATTCGCAAACAAGGTGGCGAATAGTACAGCTGCAATTGCTGCTCTAACAAGAGAGCACTACGTGTACAACCTTGAGGTGACCAAGACAATAATAGAGAAGTTGACTCCAGCACTTCGGTACCGTTGGTACGACTTCGCGGCGGAACAAAAGGAGATTTGATTAAATTGTCGCGCTTCGTCCAACGCGAAGGTGATCGGTGCAGCCCATACGCACAACCAAAAGCAGCCACGGAGAGTGTGACGACAAACAGAAGACCAGCCAAGTCGTATGCTGTAACAGAAGCTCCGGGAGAATGCAAGGTGTGTACCAAGCAAGGCCACACAACTCCAGCATGCCCGCAAATCGCCGAAGCCGCCTTTCAAGAGAGGTGGGAAATCGCGAAGAAGCACTCGCTTTGTTTCCGTTGTCTCAAGCTCAGGTGACGGAAACACCTGTGCCAAGCCAAACGTTGTGACATCGACGACTGTAAGAAACATAATCACAAGCTACTTCATTATGACACCAAATCGAAAGAAAATGAAGTCGTAACATCAACATGGGCCCAGAGCAACACGCGTTCCTACCTCAAGATAGTCCCGGTCAAGATCACCGGCAAGAAAGTCGATATAAACACGTTCGCTCTCCTTGACGGCGGGTCTACGATAACACTCGTCGATGAAGAGCTAGCAAACAGGCTGGAGTCATGAGACCCCGCGAACCGCTCAGAGTTGAAGAAATCGCCGAGCACACGACAACGGCACATCGGTCTCGACGTATCACACTCTCGCTTCAAGGCGTATCTGGAACAAGACAACGAATTTCTGCAAGAACATTCACAGATCTGAAGATAGCGCCACAACGAGTACACCAGCTATTGTTTCTTATAGCTGGATGCAGTCACCTGAAGGACATTAGCAAGCAACTGCTTTATAGAAATGCACGACCCAAGATTCTGATTGGCCAAGACAATTGGCACTTTCTGATAGCCACGGAGGTGCGAAAGGGACAAGCAAATCAACCGGTCGCCTCGGACACTCCTCTAGGGTGGGTCCTGCATGGCGTGACTTCGAGAAGCCTGGGAAAACAAACACAGCGCATACATCACTTGTCAAGCTCTGATGACATCAATGAACAACTACGACGACACTTCGCAATTGAATCATATATGACCGTAGAGGCGAAGCGAACTCGTAGCGACCCGGAAACACGTGCTCTCTCCCTCCTGCGAGAACACACGAAGATGTATAGCTCCGGTCTTTACGAAACAAAGAAAAACGAAAAACTCATGGAACAAAGAAGACGTCACGTTGCCGAACAACTACGACAACGCACACAAGCGGCTGTTGTTAACGGAGCGCAAGATCGACAAGAACCCAGAGGTCCGAGCGAAGTACGATGCACAAATAAATGCCTAGATAGATAAGGGATACGCTGAAAGAGCCAAGTGAGGGTACCTGCCTCACTTTCCCGTACTCAACAATGCACTGCAATGAAACCGGGGAAAGTACGTGTAGTTCACGACTAGAGGAGTCTCCCTCAACGATCATCTATTGACCGGTCCTAACCTGCTGCAGTCACTGCCCGTAGTCCTAATGAGATTCCGTCAAGACCCGGTTGCTGTGACTGCCGATATCGCAGAAATGTTCATGCAGGTGAAGATCAGAACCGAAGATCGCGACGCGCTCCGCTACCTCTAGAGGGGTTCGATGAGAGTAGACAACCCACCGCAAGATTATAGGATGACGTCACTTACATTCGGAGCGACGTCATCACCGGCAACAGCGATTTACTTAAAAAATGTAAACGCCAAGAAACACAAGAAGACTAACCCGGCAGCCTACAACGCGATAGTCCGATGTCACTACGCTGACGATTACATCCAGAGCTTCAAGACAGAAGAGGAAGCAATTTGAGTCGCGTGCGACGTCCGTGACATCCATCAAGAAGCGTGCTACGAGTTACGTCAATGAGCCACAAACAACGAAGATGTGGCAAAGGCAGTGGGGGCCGCCGAACAACATAGAAACATCATGCCCGATGAAAAGGCCGAAAAATTACTGGGGCTCGTGTGGAACTCCAAATCCGATGTCATCATCATCAGCTCACTATACGTCCCCACCGAGGGGCTCGGAGCCTACCCTAAGTTAGGGGTGACTAGGCCTTAGTCAACCACGCTGGCCCAATGCGGGTTGGTTGACTTCACACACATCTTTGAATTTGTTCCCATATATGTGCAGGTTGCATTACGATGTTTTCCTTCACCGTAACAACGTCGGGTAAATGTACATATGCTATTCGAAAATCGAAAAACACCTGCAGATTGCAAGTCAAGTACTTAGCCCCTGAGTCACCGACGCTCTTAAATCAATAAAATAAAAGAATAAAATCCGATGTACTCACGTTTAATCTTGATCTGGTAAGATTACCACAAGCCGTCATCGAGGGGCCAATTCCGTCAAGAGCCCACCAAACGGGACATCTTTAGGGTGGTTATTTCTCTATTCGACTCTCTCGGATTCGCTTCACCGATAACGGTGCGAGCGAATTAGATATTACAAGAAACGTGGCGTCGCAGCATCGATTGGGACGACAACCTGGAGGCCGACTTAGCCGAACAGTGGCGAAAGTGGATGAGGAGTCTTCACGCTCACAAGAACATCGAGATTCCACGATGTCATCGCTTATACAGCTACGCGTCTAACCTACAACTCCACGTATTCATCGACGCGAGCGAGACTGCATACGCTGCCTCGCTATACTGGCGCATGGCTTCGGAGGACGGGAGCGTGAACGTGTCGCTCGTGCTGGCTAAAACACGCGTTGCTCCACTCAAGCTGACGTCCATACCGCGGCTCGAATTACAAGCCGCTGTAATAGGATGTCGTATGGCACCAGTCACCGAAGAATACGAACTTGGATCCGCAACGGCGCCCGCACCTACCGCCCTTACGTCGCACACTAAATTGCAGAAATAGAAGAAAACAGTAAAGTCAACGAGTGGCGATGGGTGCCGACAAAGTTGAATGTTGCAGACGACGCCACAAGAGACGTGCCACCTAACTTTGACAAAAATCATCGATGGTTACCAAGTTTTCTGTACGAGGACCCGAACCGCCTCTACGTCGATTATGTACATCGCAATCTACATCATGCCGGCGTAGAGGCAACAATTAACGAGTGTCGTCAAAGATATTGGTTGTTGCGCTTGAGAACAACTGTTCGAGGCGTCATTTATAACATTTATGCCCGACGGAGATCTGGTCCGACAATGGGACTAATCTCCAGGGAGCTGCCAAAGAAATACGACGAGCCATGGACACATGGGCGTCACAAGAGGAAGCGAGCAAGAGGATGATAGCCGAACGGTGAAGACTGCACTGGAAACGGTGCTGCACGAGCTCTCTTCGCCGGAAGCAGTCCTAATAACGCTGCTGGCCGAAGTCGAGTTCACCGTAAATAGTCGCCCTCTCACGCACGTATCAACGGACCCAGAAGACGCCGAGGCACTGACGCCTAACCACTTCCTGCTTGGAGGTCCAGCTCGCACACCTACGGTCGGCAAATTCGACGACGCTGACCTCATCGGCCGTACACATTGGCGAGCATCCCAACGGCTCGCCGATATGTACTGGATTAGGTGGGTGAAGGAGTACCTCCCTGAACTACAACACCTGCGGGAGCCTCGCGGGAAAGGTCCAGCGATCGGGATTGGAGACGTGGTTTTGATAGCGGATTGAACATTACCTCGCAACACGTGGCCGCGGCGCATAGTCGCAGCCACCTTCCCCGGACTAGACGGTGTAGTCCGAGCGGTCGACGTGAACACCAAAGGTGGAACGGTGGTGCTGACGCGTCGAGACGCCGGCTCACACGAGGAATGCGTCGTACATGAGGACGGCGCGCGGCGGGAGTGATGTTCCGGACGAACTGGCCGGCGTTTGATTAGTGTAAAAATATAATATAATTAATTGTAGATTTGTAAATTATATAGATGTAAGTTTATATCAGTAAGTTTTTATCTAGATTTTTTAAAAATTAAGATTTAGAGAGTTATAGAGTTATTGAGTTTTGTTTTATAATCCAGTTTTCATAATTCATTTTTTATGTTTAGAAGGAAGACTTGTTTTGTTTAAAACGGACAGTACAGAAAAGGAGTCAGTTGACATTTTAACATCAATAAAATAATTTTTACATTTCATATACAGACAATTTCACAATAGACACACAACATTTAGATACGCGCCATGAGCGTTGCATTTGTCATAGACAATATAAGATAGATTTACAACGTTTTATATGATGTAATCCAGGTCCCATTTCTTTGTCTTCTGTCTTCCGCTGAGTCCTTTGCTCTCCTCTACAACTCAACTCAATGTTGCAGAGGCACTATGTCTAACAAGAAGGATTATTCAATCCTCCTTCGTCTATTACATCAAAGGATAATTATGTATTTCTGCTCCAGTCAGTCAGTTACATATTTCAATTTTATACGTTCTTGTGAATTTCATGAACATTCTCTGCGTATCTCAGAAGTACCTCATTTTACTATATCTTTTCTGTGTCGCTTTTATAATTATCTATTCATCATACATCTGTGATACGGAAGCTGTTATATAAGCCATCTCGCTTCCACCTATGGCACTGCTGACTGGAAGATGAAGTCAAGTTGTGGGAGAGTGCAATTAACTGTCCGCGTACTTTTCTTGACTCCCTTCTTAACTAGTCATGCCGACTGAATGTTGGACTTTAAAGGAATTTGCTTTTTTCTCCCTAGCGGTTTATCTCGTCTGATACCAACGGTTTTGAGACTCTTGTATCCTAATTTTTGTTAGTTTGAGACCTATTTTGATTGATTTGATTGATTGGCGATTTGTAGGAAAATCGTGTTGTAAGGTCGTGTTGGAATCAATCCCGCTGCCACTGAACAGATGTGTATCGTTAAAACGGGTACCAAGAAACTTTGACCCGTGATAATACGAATACTACTAATGAGAACGTAGTAAGCTTAAGTAAGTTTGTACTCAAACTTACGTATTTTAATTCGTTTTCCATTGCTGGTCCACGGGACAGTGACATCTGCGGAGACTGTCTTGCAACTTCCCGGCAGCATTATATCTGAAAGACAATCACAAACAATTGGGTACATGTCTAGAAGTCAAGAAATTATTATTGAACTGAGTTTTGTATTATACTCACGTCGTTTTAATAGAAGTTCTCAACTGGTGTTGCCACATATACTGAACTGTTTGTGCTCCAACGCCAATGGACGTGGAATCTGAAGCATTCCATCTGTAGTCCCGCGCAGTACCGCCGATTAGACGAATTGTTGAGGCCATCTGACAGTACGAAATCTGTGACAAAAGAATGACCATTATAATGATGGTTGATACAAATATCGGCCATATTTCTTAATAGTGAAAGAATTAATGAAATTATACACTGACGTGATTAGATTAGATAGCGTACTGACTAGTGGACACGCAGCTCTGAATCTTCGTTGCACAAATGAGGAGATTCGTAACTTTTGAGTCTTGTAGCTCCTTAACTGCGAGGATAAAATAACAATTTTAGTGCTCATAGACCCAAAAGAGATAAAGAAACGAATGATTAATTTATGGAAAATATAGTGTCACTTCAGATGTGTACGGTTGGTTACATTACGGTTACGGCTGGATTTTAATAGATCGCATTCGGAATTTGTGTCTTGCGCAACGCTACCTCGTTGAACGAGAACGTCTCAAATCCGCTGCATTCCGTTCAATCAGCCACTGCCAACGTGCATGTCCACCTAAAACATACTCAGTATTATAATTTGCTCAAAACACATATTTTTTGAGACTTTTTTTTTTATAAGAGAAGGGGGCAAACGAGCGGCGAAAACACCAAGGTGATCAACGACGCCCATGGACATCTG
>JAAOEG020000025.1:10544491-10566159 GCA_011763625.2 Papilio bianor | reverse complement strand
GGCAGTGAGCTTATACAATATTAAGGAAACAATGTTTTTTTTTATTTATAAATAATTGGTGATTTAATAAATATTATCTTTTGTCGTATTGGCAACATATTTTTATAAATACACATTTAATTACAATTGTTAATGAAAATAATAAATTCATCGTATTATTATCTCAAAAATTTTACGTTTTATTTACTCGCTTGAAGTTCGCTTTCGCAGCTGTTTGGCCTTGCAATATATCGCTAGCAAAATATTGTCTATCTATGTATCAAAATGCATAAAAAGTTACGCGACAAGCATGTAACATATCGAAAGATATGTTCAGTTCTATATATTTTTGAACTTGGTTATAGAATCGCTTCGGGGTAAATGCACATTAGGGCGCAGGTAATCATACTAAACTTTATCGCTCACAAATTCGCAATAGACGCAGTGCACGACATAATTTTAGTTATTGACTGGTGTTAAAGCTGGGAGGGGGTGAGGCACATTGCTGCGAGCGTTTGTACTACCAAAATATAATTATAATTTATAGTAAATATTCTGTTTGAATGTCAAATTGAGATGTAATATATCGTGAAACGCGGATTTTATTTATTAATAGTAATTCTTGGTTAAAAACATTTTTTTTATCGCTCAGCTCTTCAAATTATTAATCATTAAATTATAGAATGGTGCATATTATTATATAAGTATGCTATGTAATACAATAACGTTAAAATAGTCAATGCGCCACATTTTATGTACACACACATAATAATTTTCGACAACATTTTAAAAATTCGTTAATTCGCAAGTACTAAAAAAATTTTACGAAAGTATAATTTTTATTTCTTTATTTAAGTTTCAATGCATTATGACTTTGCTAGTTTATTATGCATTTCGCTGCATAATTCGCAAAATTAATAAAAACATTATTTGGTTTAATTGCGAAGAGCGAGCAAATTAATTTAAAACAACATAATAATATTCTCAATCGTAATTAATTTGAATACGGCGATCACTGACGTATAATATTCCGGTGGCGGTACCGACTAGTTTCGAACTCCATCTTCAGGACGATTGTTTATTTAGTTTTCTTCGGCGTCGCGTTTTGCACTGCGGGTCAAAGCGCATAGCTTGCGGCTCTAGGGGGTGGAGGGCGCAGGACCCGTCGACATTGTCGTCGCCGGCGCACGCAGCGGCCACCGCTCCCCCTGCGCTCCGCGCCCCCTCGAGCCGTGCACTAGGCGTTCTGGCCTGCTGTGCGAAACGCGATGCAACCGCGAAAAAATTTAAATAAACACTCGCCCTGTAGATGGAATCTCGATGGGTACGAACCTAGTCCGTGCCGTAATCAGAATTTTACACGTGGGTGATAGCCGTATTCAAATTAATTTGTAGTAATGTCTCAGGAAAGCTTAAACAATTTCATTATCGTATCGTCATTATCATATTATGATATCAATCGTATAAAATGCGTATCTCATTATTATTCTATTTGATATTATTCAATTCTATTTAAAATGTCTAAAATTTCGTTGTTTACAAAAGCACTCGTTGTTGGATGAAGAAATTATTGTATTTTTTTTACAAAGGAACTAAACGACTGTTCAATATGTTGCAGAAGTTATTGTCAGTGGTGGTTTGATACTATTTAACTAAGCTCAAAACGAAGACAACTAATCATTTCAAATCTATACATATTATAAATTTATAGATGTCGCTGTGTGTCTCTGAATTCGTTCTTGCTTCTCGGAACCGGATAAACTGAATTTTTGTTGAATGAAGTTGAATGACTTATAATTACGACAACATACTCGTAGTTCATTAAAAACGTTGTGTAATCTTTTGGGCCTGCAGTGGCAATATCCAAGCGCGATAGTGAATAGATCGTTATTTTAATTCCACGTAAATGGAGTCGCGGGCAAAAGCTAAACATCAAAAATAGTTATAGGATAGATATTAATGTTTTAAAACGCCAAGGAGCCTCGTAACTTCAGACGAGATGCTGCATACAACACAATATTAGGTGTGGTGGGGGTAAAGGTGCGAAGCCAGTTCCACAAACAAACCAGAACATCCAATTAATTGTTGAAGTTACCTTCAACCACGGGCCAGTGCGCAGTCGACCTTTTTGGATTGTTTTTTATTCTTTATTGTTTACTTTTATTTTCTGATATTTTTGTCGTCTTTTGTTTTTTCTTTATTAAATTTTTCCTTTGGTCATAAGTGTAACAGAGCGTGTTTTTATTTGTTTTATAGTTTTTATAGTTTTTGGTACGCTTGTGTATAATAGAGATAACGCCGCGCAAAAATCAGAAACAAAGAAAGACCAACAAAGAGGTTTAGATCTCACTCCGACATCACTCGGATGTTAAAAATAAAGCTGTTATTTAATCCGAACAATCTTAATGTTATCACTAACCTGGTTGTAGATCTTCAACCAGGAACAGCTGCAGGCCCCGCTTGGCTCGAGTCCGGAACCCCGCATCGCACCGCCGGCCTCCATCGTCACCGAGATCCAAATGGGCGAGGCGTGGATTAAAACGCAGACTCCCCAGATCACATCCCGCGTTACAGCGCATGCGTCAATTTATTGAATCTGTCTCGTAACCTAGGCAATGCCTAAATATATCTAGATGTAAATAGGCTCTATACATCTAGACTAGGGCGTGGCTCAAGCTTCTAGAAAGCTCTATCGTTCCACATAGAATATAAAAATTTGACGGTATGATCTATTATAGGTTTGTCTTTTAATGAACTGTGTACCTAGTTCATAACAAAGAAACCCTAAATAAATTGCACTACGGCAAGCCATTTTGAGACAAAAGCTGCCCGTTAGCGATGTATTTCTTTAGAAGTTTAGAGAAACAACTATCTAATAAAGCAGTTTATTGACTAATCATTTGACAAAAACCTTGATAGATTATACGAGCCCCGATGCAAAATAGTTCGTCCAGGGTGAAATTTTCTCTGTGAGATTTTTTATAACTACATTATTTTGTCTATCTATATAAAATATTAAGCTGTTCTACTGTAGCATGTCACGTTGCTTATAGCCTTTTTAAATTATGAACCAATAAACTATTTTAGCTTTTTAAATTTATAGATATCCTGTTTTAAATTCGAAGAAGTTATAAGCAAAATAGTTCGTCTATCGTTGAGTTAAATAAGATTATTCCTTCTTTGTACAATTATGTTCCTTAATTTAAATTTGTAAAAGTAATTCTGTGTCATTTGTCAAGTGAGAGAGTATAAATTCTGAAAAATTCAGTTCTTTTGATTAGTTTTCAAATAACAATGGGTCCTGGCAAACCCGTGTGTGAAGCGATTCGAAAGGGAATAGTTTGTGGGGTCGATGCTGGCAAATCAAATTACCAAATATCTAAGGACTTGATACTTCCCAGATCTACAGTCCAATCTATCATTCAGCACAATAAAAAGAATAGTACGACTTCTTGTTTGAAGAAAACTGGTCGACCACGCATCTCGAGTGCAGCAGAAAACAGAGTCCTGAAAATTATAAAAAATAATCGTCGTACTCGAGCTGGAGGACTCGCGGTGGAAGGACATGATTCACAAAGAAATCTCCGTTGAGACACGTAAAAGAGTTCTAAAAAGAATGGGTTGCGGATTTTACACCGCTAAGGAGAAACCACTGTTGACTGCTGTAGAAAAGAAAAAGAGGTTGAAGTTTGCTCGTGATCATTTAAATTGGACTTCCGATCAGTGGCGTAGTGTCATTTGGAGTGACGAATCCAAATTTGAAGTTACAGTCAGCGATGAGAGGAAAAAAATGATTCGGAACAAAAATGAGGCATTTCATACTGATTGTCTCAAAAGAAAAGTGAAGTTTCCGGCGTCTCTTATGATATGGGTCTGCAGGTCTGCACAAGGTGTTGGTGGTATGCAGTTTGTGGATGGTTCTATCAATGCTGTAAGGTATCAAAACCTTTTGGAAGAGAGTTTACTGCCCTCTATTCAGTCACTCAAGCATCAAGATTCCTTTATTTTTCAACAGGATGGTGCTTCCTCCCATACTGCAAGGACAACAAAGACGTGACAACTGGCGAAAAGCATCCCTACAATCGAATGGCCATCTAACAGCCCGAACTTATCGCCGATCTAAACCCTATGGTGGAAAATGAAAAAAGTTCTTCGTAAAAATCCATCAAGATCGAAGAGCGACTTAAAGGCTAAACTCTTGGCTGTCTGGGAGTCAGTTACGCCTGAGGAGTGTGCAGCGTTGGTTGCAACCATGCCTCTTCGCATTAAAGCTGTCATTGAGAGCAAAGGCGACACAACTAAGTGGTAGACGAACTATTTTGCGTCAGTGACAAAGGTATACAAATACTTTTGCGTTAAGTTTTTTAGAATATACATTTTTTATGTTGTGTACAGTCATGAAAGAATTTCAGTTATGTTAAAATAAACTTTAAAATGTTCCTTAAATTGTGTTTTACATTAACTTTTCTTAATTATTTTACCAATAATAACTTTCTATATTTTACGCTTTGCATTACTTTTCATACTAGACGAACTATTTTGCATCGGGGCGTGTAGTATGCTTTATCGCTTAATCAGAATTGCCGTGTCGGAATTTTTTTCATTTATAACTGTCATCATCATCAGCCTGACTTTTCTATACGGCGTGACTACACACAAATGTGTGTTCACTTCCAACACCGTATCATAGAGAGCCGTGCCAATATCATGGAGTTACCGTGGTTTAACCGCATGTAACACTCTATGTATACAGTAACAATTTTATAAGTTTGGAATAAGCAATTTCCATTCAGGTGCATTCCAAACCAACAATTTAGGAATCTTTACAGTAGTTAGACTTTACTTAAAGGTAAGTATCTGCTTTTCTAGAGTTACCCCTTCGTATATTATTCCAAAAAGGGCTAAAGCTGGTCCAAAGATATTATAATTCTTTCATTTATAATCCTACTAAATTATTCAATTTTCAGAAGAGTAATACTATAGTGGTTAGTATCACTTTAGAGTCGGTTCGAAATTTTGTTTTAAATAAATTATACGGCAATAACGGCCAGTATCTCTCGACTCAAATCAACGTGCAGAAGTTTCTGGAAACTTTCTTGCGGTACTGTAGAATATAATGTATTTGTTAACCATAGAGTATATGTAGCAACACGTCGTCATCGTAGCATGCTACGTTTGCTACGACATAATGCTACGAGTCTACAGCATACTAATAACACCACTAAGTTTTCATTACCAAAAATACATATCGATGCCTATTGCCTTTATAGAAGGTATTTAAAAAGTAAATAAATATCCTTCAAAAACATTATTATTGGTCAATTGCAATAAACATCGTGCGCGTGCACACATATATACATAATCGCTTAATCCGCTAGGAAAGTTACCTACTCTGTGCAACTCACTTCATGGCCAAGGCATTTTTATTAATAAAACAACTCGTAGTATTTTGTTTATAAAATTTTGTGTCCATGATTTTACAGGATTCTTCAAGATTAATTTGCTTTCAAATTTATTATTGTTGAGTAATAAATAATGACTTCATTCACATATTTACACATATATGACTTATCTTATCTTAGCTGATATTTTTTTCTGGTAATAGAAAAATAGTGGTGTGTGTATTATTTTCATTCGCTTAAGTGTTTTCAGTCTGGTCGCGGTTATCAAGTAGGCGCCGTGACCCATTTTACGAGACGCCTTCACTAGTCCCCATCGGTTGCTTATTTTGGACATACATGCAAGGGGAAGTCTACTGCTGCTTTGTCTGTCCACCACATGGGCGATCTACCTCGTGCTTTCGTGCCTTAAACTTTTCCCTGCAACACTAACCTTAACACATCGTCGTTGCATCTACGTATGTGACCAAAGTAGGTGAGGATACGAGCATGGACAACACGATAGACGTTGTTTTACTTTAAGGTTTTCGAGGATTGGTTTATTCGTTCGGAATGCAGTTCAGGGTTACCCAGCACTCTCCAACAGCATCACATCTCAAGCGTGTCTATTTTTTTGTCTTTCGTGTGTGTTACATTATATAATCTTATAGTTAAATGTGTGTTCATAGAAATAAAAGATCATTCGTTTTGTTCCACGTACATTTATTAGATAAAATACCCATAGTCGAAACTTTAGAAACAGAATCGATAGTACTGTAGGACATGTTTCCAAACGTTTACAAAAGAGGTCAGACAATAAATAATAAATTTGTTTTTTTTTTCGTTTTCTTCTCTTTTTTAGGAATTCTTATAGAATGATGAAAGAAAAGAAAATGAAGCACCAGAAAGAAAGCTCGATGACTAATGGGTAGGATTACACATACATTTATCACATTAATTTACTGATTAAATAGTCGGCCATCCTTTACGACTCTTACTTTACGAATATCACTTCCTAGCTTTCGAACGACCCCAGGGGTCGTGACCAGTCTTCCAAAGTTACCCTAGCACTCACTCAGTCGTTGCCAGACAGCCGGACACACAGATATATCTACGAAGTATATGCGTGATAGTAACTCTGCACTTATTTCAAAGTCTTTACTCGCCTAAATTCGATAAATTTTACCAAAATATAATCCGTGAACCATGATTTCCGTAACTTGCTCGAAGTGCAGAGCTGCGCCCCGATCGTCAGACGATCGACGCGCAAGGACTTACGATCACACATGGAAAAAAACTACCACAACATTGTATATTGAATACATCAACTTATTTCTATGACAGAGTCGCGCAACGCGAGTCGGGCGCGATCCGATTGCGAGCTCGAATTATACCCGACTGCGGCCAAACAGAATATGGCACCCATTGCCCAAATATTCAGGTAAAGACATATTTTTATTTCTTTTGTGCTCTTCGGACACTGAAATAACGATATATGTGTTGTTTGAACATCTCGGCAGTGGAAGACCACGCTAATGTAGACACTTAGGAACATTAAAAACACAATTCCAATATAATATAATAGATAGAAATAGGCCTTTTAAGGTTAGTCAGTACGCTGCCCTGCAAGGCCATGAATGACGTAACACAAATTCTCATCTAGAGAGAGAATAAAGCTGGCTGTGAGCCAAAATTGAGCGATATCGTCAGTCAGGGCCTAAGCTTAAAACTACATTTTTTTGGTGCCCCGAAGTTTTTTGGTCGTTTTTTAGACCGGGTCGGGGACATTTTTTCTTTTTTACCTTATGCCTAGAATAACACCAATATACTAAACTACAAAGAATATTTAGGCCGAAGGCCAATACGATATCCTTAATTTGGCAGCATTATCTCAAATATAAATAATATAGAAATTGAATTTCTAATAAAATGAAATACCCTTGGTAATTCCAAATTATATTTTAGATCGAACAATTGGCCATTATAATCACATCTCTGAGTACATTGGCACATAAATTTAAATTAATATAATCCATTAAAATATAAAATGAATCAGTTTTGACATTAGTGTTATATTAATTTCGAATGTCAATTTTGAACTGCCAAATTAAGGCATAAAATGTAAACCTACACATAGACTTACGATCTAAACATCCAGATTGAAAAATGTCTTACATTTATATTAATATTATGTAAAGCCATACTAATTACTGTAAATAAACGATAGACCATTCAGTGTTCTAAAATTGATAGCTGAGATTGTCGCGGTAGGTAGGTAGGTAGGAGCTTGAAAATATAATACATAAATTATATTAATAAATAAATATATATAAGAAATATATAAAGTAATCCAACCACGTGATTGATGTTCTCACGAATGTCTTCACTTATATTCAAATTACGTTTAAGTTCGGCTCAGCGGTGAACGCCCTTGTCTGAATCACTTCAGACAAATATATATATATAATATAACAAATCCGGTCCTCCGACTAACAGAGTACAAACGCTTACTCAGAAAGCGAACAAGTTGTTGGCCTCTGTGAGCCAAAAGTACCGACGTTTATTAACAAATCCTATAAGACAAGGATTATATAGAAGCTATTATTAATTCAAAATATTTTATAACAAGAGCAAAAATTATTGAAAAGAAAAAATGCAGCAAAGGTATAAAATGTACGGATAACAGAAAATGTTAAAGTTCGGGTAAATTAATTTCATAAAAATATATAATAAATATATAGGACTAAATTATAGAAACAGCTAACAGATGTAACAAAGGGAATACAAATCATTAACAATAATTAAAATAAGGAATTTATACTTGTAATGTAACAAATAAATTAGACTGAATTAAAACGAATAGCAATAAGTTATTAACTGTTAACTCAAGTAATGAAAAGTGGAAGCAAAGTACATTAAATAAAAATATATATAAATATATATAAATATATATATATTATAAAGAGCTCGTATTCAAATATCGTGTATAATAGAAAATAAATAAGAAGAGTGTTTTTAATTCCAAAATTTTGAATATTAAAACTTAAAAAATAAATACTAAATAAATATAAGCCGTCAAAGCCAGGTCAATGAATGGTCCATACAAGAATTTAATACTTCATAAGTATATATACGTAAATTATTTTTTAAAATTAGATAAAATCAAAAAAATATGAATTAAATTCACTTAAATGTAAAAATTGTGACGATTTAAAAATACAAGCCATGTTGTGAATCCCAAATGTATGCGAGGAAGTACCACAACAAATATAACAACGGCTTTTTCAGCCTCCATAGAATTTGAAAATTTAAATAGTTAAAAGAAAGATTTCGAAAAGCGTCATCAACAAAATCGCACGGATTGGGGCACGAGTGATTAATTTAGGAATATCTAAATGTCGTTAAATATGTGGAAATGGAGGGATTAGGACAGATTTGTGAAAAACTTAGAAGTAAAACAATAACCCGTACCCCAAGCTGTGCGTTTTAAATCACCCCTTATATCCGGCTATGGTGATACAGGGGGATCCAATCCTATATCTAATTTATCCATATAGTACTCCAGAATAAAATCATATCACTGATCATACAAAATACCTGAATCAAATTATCACTAATAAATTATACGATCAAATTATAAACAAATATTTTAAATAATATAGATGAATTAATTACAAATTTATATTAATAATATAATTGTAAAAAAATATTGAACAATTAATGATAATTAAACCTAAGAATTAATAATAAAAACAAACATTAGAACAATCTCAGAAGTTGAATTTTTTCCCCTTACTTTAGGTCCAATTTTCCAATAAAGATGAAATTTAGGTCTATTAATTGAAAAAATAATTCCGTGAAATTGATAATTAGTTGGCTTTCGATTTATCCTTACAATACTATGAAGATTAAATGCGGTTAAATATGTCTTACGGTTAAATTGACTTACACACTACGCTTATTACCTAAGCATCCCGGGTACAATGGGCGCATGACATTCAATAAGTAAACGTGTGCCAAGTGGCTGATCATTAATATTAAAGAAGACTGAAGATAGTTTCACACGAGGACAGAACCTTTACCCGATATAAAACCGTGTACTGATGTAATTAGAACCCATGCTGTTAAGGTTATGGTGCATTCGTGCACTCCTCATCCACCCGCCACCGCAAGGAAAGCAATACTTTGGACTTTTATAAACATTTTCGTCTGATATTTTTGACTGTACTTTTTGCTTGTATGTATTTAGTATGGTTCAATAAATGCCTTGTAAGGTAAGATGATTGAATATAGATCCGTAGTTATGTAATATTATAAACCTGAAAATTTGTATGGAGTTGGCAATACACCGGCGATATCTCGGCTATCGCACGAATAGGTACTCCATATTTCCTAGTAGATGGTGTTTCCCCGATTAATTTAATTTCACATATATCACTAAATTAGTGAGTTTACAAAAATATCTAAATAAAATATAAAAATTCAAAATCCCTACTCCACATCTTTTATACCATTTATGAGATAGCAAGATTCAAACAGTTAGTTTGCATGTTCATATGGACCAGACAAACATATACAAGGCAAGGGCCAAACCAAGGAACCTAGAGGCTTGAAATTCCGTACATCTCAGTCAGAATGGCTCTTATAATAAAGGTATATTAAACCTTTTGAATAAGTATTTTAAATTTTTGCAACAAACTGGATTTTGGTGAAAGACACGAAAACCTATTATTTTCCTTTATCTGAATAATTTCAATATTGTATCAGTTCCCTTCTCATGTAGTATACCAAAAAAGAATCATAGAAACTTCAGTAACGAGGAAATAAGGCGAAATCGTGCGATAGGATGAGTTACGAACAATTATAATGCCAACTTTATAAGAATGTTCAAGAGAGTAATTGTAACAGCTCCGTCCGCATCTATGTTGAACACATCTTATGATATAAGACACTTATTTAGTCAACAAAGCACATGTCGTCGTTCCGCGGTCATGTTAACGGCGTTAACTCACTTCGACTACACACCTTGTACCTCGTGTGAAACTAAAACTGCAATTGTCTTGCGTACATCTAAAAGCAAGCGAGACTGACTATACCTTTAAATATCAAAGGCCATAAGTTTTGTTAGATTTAGTGTTTGCGAGCGAGTTTTTGTGAACCTGAGGATTGAGATGTTGCAGGTAGACCTCTGGTGTCTGCTTGGCGTGCGTTACTCTGTGCCATCTCCAGCTTGGTATGCAAACGGAATTGAAGTCGAGATTCCAGCGAATAGTTGGAGTAGCACTTCCTGAAACAAATTAATAGTATGAGTTTGCTAGCTTTGATATTGTATAAGTCGTAATGGTCTTAAAAGATGTGTGTTATATCCATAAACATTTATTTATATTTCAACATTTAAGCTAGAATATACACAAGTGGAGATGTTCAATAAAATAAAATGTTGTGCCTCCTGGTAAAAGACTTATTAAGGCTAAGTGAGTATTATATACGATTGTATTACCTGGTATCTTGCCACATTCGGACAGCGCGGCCGACATCGCCGAGGTTGTAATGGCAGATGGCCGCTTCATACAGGGAATACGGCACCAGGAATGTGTCAAACTTGATCGCATTTTTCAGGCTGTAAAATACCATTATTATTATTATTCCTGTCACGATGGCAAAATGTTGAAGTGTCGTCATGCCTATTAGGGGGTGAGTGACCACACAAAGGAATAGCCGAAATAGGCCAATCCGCGCGCCTCTTCCGCGATTCGGCCCGTATGGCCTGAGGGTCGGTGGGGCCATGGGTGGAGGCGGGCTTAGCATCGTATTATTCCTGTCGATTCTGTATCCGTGCCAATTTTATCGCAATCCGTTCAGCTATTCCGGAGTTATGTGGTAAAAAGCGTTCGTCCAAACTTCCAATATTTCGCATTGACAACATTAGTAATCAGTATAATGAAATGATGTATTATCCGCATATCTTAGGTAAAGAATTTTATCTTACCTGACGACCTTATCGAACTGTTGTATTGCCAAACGTTGCATTCGAAGTGCAGACAAGCAGCAGCCGCGGAGGTAGAAGATTAACGCACGATTATCCGCTATCAGGGCAGACGGCCAGAGTCTCTCCTCTCTGTCCAACATCTCGCTCGCGATATCTACCTTCTGCACGTGAGACATTAGGTTAATATAGTTTCTTAAACTTAAGTAAAATCAAGACAGCGACATATAATTCGAGCGGCTGACTTCCCTCTATCTTCCGTCTAAAGTGATCTGCCTTATTTTCATTGATCAACGATAAAGAACTGCGGGAGTATTATGCAATCAAATTGCACGAGAAAAAATAGGACGTTACAGAAAACTATTAGATATACAATCACAATACGGTCGAAGTTGAACTAAGGACAATCGCCAATGCGTTTCGGCATCTAGAAACTGCGGATTGCTGGTGCCTTGTGTGGCGATATACCTTAAGAAGGGCTTGAAGAGTGGGAACGTTGGTGGCGAGGGCTGACATCATGTTCCAAAGGCAGAGCATCTCCATTGCCGGCATCATTAGCCGGTTCCCCTGCGTCGAGAATCTCGCGCATCTCTTGATCACCCATTTCTCCATCGGAAGGGACTTCCCCGCTATCCTCTGACGGTACAGGGGAGCAGCTCTGTAAAACAAACTATGTTAACCAAAGAAACAAATACTTCTTCCCGATGGCCTCTCGTTGCACTGCAGATCGCCTATCGCCTATCTGTTAACTAAAATGTACAAAGAAAAACAACTAAAATTCAAAATCCAAACGAATACGTAAGTTCCTCGCAATAAAATCTCTGCATACAGCCGTTACGGGAAGTAAAATTATGCGCATAAATTGTCAAGCGTTTGCAACAACACAAACACATTTATGTACATGCACCTTGGTTCGTTTGATTCGCACAAACTCTGTCGTGCCAAACGGTTATAGAACGACTGCTCCTTACTTGAGCAAATCGGCGACGTGATTTCGTTCGGCAGACGTACAATCCTCCCCCAGTTGCAGAAGCAACGCTGCTTTTGCATAGCAGTACATGGTGCGAGACCAAGAACTCTCTTCAATCAGACGTCCTGCGAACTCAGCAGCCGTGCGCCAATCCATCATCATACTACACAAAACGGTTACAAATTAAGATCATGCAGGACGGAAAAAAACAAAATAAATAAATAAATAAATTACATAATAAAAATATTGAAATAATATACTGTTTAATAAACTAAAACAAAATTAAAATAGAGTAATTCAAAATTAGGAGAATGATATACTTGTACGGATGGAACCTAAGAGTCGAATTAGTTGTGATATTGAATAATTAACATTTCTTTTTTTTATATAAATCCACAATGGACTGGTATTACATATTCTAGCAAACGTGAGCATTTATTTACATCCAAAAGTTTCCATCTTTTCATCTATTTACAAGTTTAGTTGTATTCTTGTTTACTTGTAAATAATCCATTATACTATGTAATAATCCATTTTAATATTATAAAATAAAATCAACTTTTTTGTCTAACAAGTTTTTTATTATCATACAATTTAGAATAATTGTGGCATTATCATATAAATAATCGATTTATTAAAAATTATTTTTATTTAATTTTATTATTAAATTAGATTTATTGTGCGCCTAACGATATAACGACGATGTTTCTTTTTTTAATAATTTATTCACACATATTTCACACATTCACAACATAATTCGAGTCCACATCCTTTCTTGTTCCACATTATACAGATATGTTAAAAAAAAAAAAAAAAAAACTGATCGTAATAACAACTACAATCATGCATGTTATCTGTAATTAAAAATTAAATAGGTACACGTAAAAAATAAGATAGATTAAAACAACTAAAAAGTCAATCTAAAGTAAGCAACATCTATAATATACATACACTGCCAAAGCCTATTTAAACAAATATTAAAGGCAGAGATGAATACAAATAATTAGATAATAGCAGCGTGAAAGAAAAAGGGTTTGAGAAATGCAGCCAAGATATTTTTGCATAAGCTTAATTACCGAGTTCAATAATAGAGGTTGTTGGCATCTACCACATTTTAAGCAAGCGTGACAGCAACATTGTGATTATTCAGATGTCACCATGGATTCATGATAAGGATGCATTAGCCAATTTGCCATTATTTGCCCAATATAAGAGCATGTTAGGAGAACGCAATGATATGTTTAATGAATGAAAATTATACAGGAGTGAAACTCTACATCAGAGACATTTTAAATTTCTTTTACTCTGAGTGGAATGGATTGCTGTACTGGCAAGAAAAGAGTTCCAATCTTACATCTCATACATGTTTCATAAAAGTTATCATGAATGTTAAATGGTAACACCTGGACAGCCAGAAATATGAATTATTTTAATGTACTTTTAGAAGTACATGTTTGCGAGGACGAAAGGTATGCACATAATTTTACACTTCCGTTGTACCAGTATATGATAAGGAGATAGCGTGGATAGTAGTATATTAGTTTAATTTTTGTTATTTATTGTCGAATTGCGTTTTTTATTATTGCGTATTATTTCGTTTATTTGAATTAAATCTAAAAATGAAACGTGATTTATGTACAATTGTATGTCGTAATGGTAATAATAAAGCAGTTGACTACCTGTAAAGTATACAACCATATTTCTATACCCAAGGGAACTACGTGGTCTTAGATCAGAAGTGCATTACGATTATTTGATGTCACTAATATCGTACTGTAGAGAAACGACGATTTCTATCGAATGTCATTACTACATGCCCAGGGCACGTCGTTAGCTACCTCTAAAATGCCGTCAACGCTACCTTATAGTACGCTTTGTACTTGTCTGAAAGTTTAACGGACCTGAGTGTCATAACATGTGTTATAACATAATCTAATTTAATACTGAAGCAGATAATTAGCAATAAAATGTAGAATGTGCCAGCTTTTTTCAATTATAGAGCATACTGCAATTCTGTAAAGAGGCTCCAGTTCATGTAGGTAATAGCAGATCCGAAAACCATTGCATATGCACGTCATAGATGTTCAGGGCACTCTGAAAGCGAACACGCAGATATTTTTTATGGTAATATAACTGCTTGAATCGGCGCCCTAAAAAAAAAGCGATAAAAGGTTTAAGTAACTTACGCGCTCGCCCACATCAGCTCCCAGTAGCAGAGATGGCGAAGCTGGGGCCAAAGGTGCCGAGTTTCCGCGACCCGGCGGTATGTTTCCGCGGCCAAGGCGCAGCGACCGCGGAGCAATTCCAAACGACCCTCGAAGAGGAGAAACCAGACTCCCTCCGGGTACACCTAACCAAGACCGGGGTAATTACTATCAGGTTTACAAATGTTAATAGTCATACACATATTTAGGACGAGACTTACTTTCAGCTGAGCATCTATTATTTCTCGACACTGAAGAATGTTCGGTGCAGCTCCAGCAAAGTGACTCACCACGAGGTGGATACCCAGCAAGACTATCTCGCAGAGAACGCCACGCAGGCCCGGTTCCCGGGCTCCGGCCTTCAGCTCGGCCAATCCAGCCTCCTGTAAATAGGACCACAACCAGAAACAAAGATAAATTAAAGTTATCAAAACCTAGAACAAATCTTCGTCAAAAAAGTATAACATTTGGGGGATATTTTGCCTAGCTCTATCATCGTTTAAAAATAAACTTAAACATATTGTAAGTAAAATATAATGTTAAATACTCAATGCCCAATGTCCAAAATATGTACAAACATAAAAGTGTAAATTTATATTTTATAATTAGTTTATCATGCAGTGAATTTTGTATAATAAATTATTAGAGTAATAAAGATCTTAAACCACCTATTAATAGCGGGTATTTACGGAAAGGAAATTAGTCATTTGAAGAGGAGTAAGACGTGCAAAATAGAGGAGGTCAAGAAAAACGAACCGGTTTAAGTAGCAGAAGATTTTATTGTTTGCACATTTGCCTTACCTTGTCGCCAGAATAACCGACGTACTCGAGAAGCGTTATAATTCTCGCCGGTAATAAAGCTATCATGATATTGAAGGTTGCAAGTCCGAGGCGAACGCCGCTGTGGAAATGTTGGCGCGACTCTACGGTTTCCCACGACTTTTTCGCGAGAATTCTCGCGCACTCCCTGCGGACGAGCAGTGTTACACTACTTAAAGCAATCGTTAGTCCAAGTGGCCGTTAGTAGCAAGTCTACGGTAATGTGTGAAATAATGTTTGAAAGGTAAATGATGCAAGCTGTTTCGCGTCGCACGGTCATGGCCTGTTCACGGTGCCTGGTAGTCTTCCAAAAGAATTTCATGAGCAATTGCTTTCCAAAAGTCATTAGAGCATAATGTTTTTACAATTTAAAGGTTATTAGACCTTCAGTACAGCCATGCCTCAAGCTGAGCTCCAATTTGAGGTCGCTTTCCGTTTTGTGTCAAAGGCTATATATGTCCCGTTTACGACACACCCAACTAATGGCGAATGGGGAAATAGTGAACAGTGCCAAGTATCACGAAGACCTTACGTAGGTATTCAAATTCTCTTTCTCCCGTAATGATGATCGAAGTGATGAATATGAAGTGACTATGATGCTTTAGCGGATAAATTACTTGTACGTGTTGTAGGAGTTCTTGATCTTCATCGTGGCCCGGAGAAACGCTGCGATGTCCTCTCCCTCTATGACGCATAGGGCCGCCTGCAGCAGCATCGACTCCGCGAAGCAGAGTTCCGCGTGTGCCTCCAAGTCCGTCAGAGTCGAGTAGTTCGGCTGGTTTTGGCAAACATGGAACTTAACAGTGGCACAGTCGGCTGTTCTTCGGAAAATATCGTGATAATACACGTTAAGTAAAAGTACACTTGCACTTTTGCCGTTTCGTCTGATGCGTCAGGAAGTAATCGTTCACCTCATGAACATCCCATGGACATCCCAAGCCTTCATCGCTTGCATCTCCCTCCTCCTACCTAAGCCACTTTTTCGTTTCTAATAGTTGTCAATGTGTCTCATGTACGTGTACTCTGACCAAATTTGCTAATAATCCATGTCAGACTTATTAAACATTTCAAGTTCAAAACGTGACGAAAATTATTGAAATATATTTTTAATTTTTGTTTTTAATTTATTATTTAATAATATATTAATTATTAAAATAAAGTTTATTCCTCGAAAATTGTGACGCAAAAATACAATGTTATTGCGTCGCCAATTCTTATAATTTTAAAGTCAATCATAAATAATATAGTGATATTTAATTAGGGAGTCGTGATGGCGGTTCGGTTGATTAAAATATATTGAATCTTAGCTCAAGATTGGGTTTTAGTTCTGAAGTAACGTATTTTGTAAAGTTAGATCAACCCCAACTTAGGAGCTTAGCGCTAGTTAACCGTTACTCAAATATATTTGGGTTTCTAAAATATATTAATAGCAAGGTATGTATGTGTTCCAGGAAACTGATATAAATTTTGGACAGTGTCATATGAAATTGCAAAAATCACTTGCAAAAACACTAATTCGGAACATTACATTAAACTAAAGTAAAACAAACGAATAAATCTACCAGAATTCTTATACGAAAATAATACCCTAACAAGAAAAAGAAGTCGTTTATGTTGCAAAATAAATTTGATGGAAACCTCTAAAAACATAAAATTTCATTAAAATCCAAAAGTTAAATTAGAAACCCGTAATTTCGTTAAACGAATATATTAAATAAAAGGGTTTACAACTAAATACAAAATGAAGCCAAAAATAAATCATCTGTGCAGAAGCGGTTAAAATTTTTTGGTTCGAATAATAAATGGCAACTACAAATTACTTAAAAAAAAATACTCATGTTTTAAGTATAGTATTTTTAGCTAGCGTGTCTGTGAGTTCACACTGTCGGAACCCAACTGCAGTTTTTGTCGTTATAGTGAAACAAATGCAAGCTAAACTTAACAAGACTACATTCCCAAATAAGCAAACACGACTATAATATTCTTTTTCATTTTTTATAATCTTGGAGGATCTCAATCGTCTAGTTAATACGGTTCAAAATGCAGTCACAAGCTTGTACAAACATTACGTGCAGTAAACGCCAAACACGCATTACGGACTTTTCGTCGCACGATTTACAATAGCAACAGACTAAATCGAATCGGCGCCTGATTAACGAGACGAGGCACTGTTAATATACACCGAAGGCACCCTAACCTTTACCTCTTTATTTCTTTTTTCCTTGACTCCCTTCTAAATTTTACTGGTTTCTGTGGAACCCCAAGTTTTTTGGTGTCGGGACTCCCCCGCCTATTTTTAATTCTAATGTGTACCTTCGCGGACGAAGTTTCGGGTAAAAGCAGGTTTAATATCAAATTTGAGTAATTGGAATTTTGATGTGTATAATTATAATACATTTAACTAATGTTGAGTTTCATCAATAATTTACACATAATAAAAATGGTATGAACGAAGGATTTGGTTCCATCACGTCCTAAATATTGAGGTTCGTATCGTGGGTAAAGTTCGTAATGCGTGCTCGACTTGTACGAAGTTGCTAATTACCTTCGTCATCATCGTCCCTATCGTCTGCATTATCGTGTAGCTCCTCCGGTGTTGATTGCACAGCTGGACTGTCCTCTTCAGACACTGGATCGCTCGGCCTACCTGAGCCGAATCCAGGGTTAAAACCGCAGGAATGAACTCGAATATCGACACACCCAGGCTGTGGTATATAGACGAGCTGCTCCTGGTAGAAATTCCAAAGTCATTGACTTATGGTGGCGATATTGACTTTTACATCCGCGTCGCCAATATATCCCAGCCCGGTTAGGTGGGATGTGTTGCTAAACCTATCACTATATAAAGTGACACAAATTGTCATGCGCTATCCGCTGAACAACGACAAATATATCCGGGTACTACATACTAAATTCGACTAAAAATAGGTGTATCAAATACTCATAACTATAAAGTTTTGTAATTAAAGAATACCGTATTTATTACCAATGAATACTAGCAAAAACAGTATAAAAACCCAGATATAGAACTCTGGTAGAATTCGTTGTAAGGTACTATCATATTTTAAGAGTTATGAGTATTTTAGAAAGGCTTAAGTTATACATGGATAATGAAGGTTGCCAACTCGTTTTTAAAGGAAGATATTCCCATTGAGCCTATTGAAAAAAAAAATCCTATCTCGTTAGCCATCGAATAAAAAAGCACTAGATTGTTCTTTGTCCATAGTAACTACGAGTATACCAGTAAAATTTTTGTCTTGTATGTAGAAAGCCGAATAATCAAATAAAACAATATATGAATGTATATCATAAGCCTCAAACTTCGATATTGTGAACTTCCACTGCCAAGCATCTGCACAAAACATGTTGTACAACAAGAATGACATGTTTTTGTTAGTGTATTAGCAATGAAATTCACAGTAAGAATATTAATGAAAAAGGATACTGACCCAGAATTCATTATGCCCATGGCCGAATCCAAATCATTGTTGAAAAAGCGTTTGATCGCTCTCTCGCAGTCGGCAAGGGCCATTTGCAAGCCCCTGTTCTCACTACAAATAAAACGTTAGTCAAATTTTGTATCTTATTCTCTTATTTCTACCTCTACCTATTGTACGTAAGCTCCCAGCCAACTCCGCTCCTAACTCATCATTGTCTTTTAAACTCCTACCCTATCTTAACGGCTATAAAACTACCTAATCTAAAATCACAACATCTTTTCAGCCACACAATGCCCACAGTTGGGCATAGGCCTCTCCCAAAGATCGTTACGATGGTCAATTCTATACCACCTGTATCCAGGATACGTGCCCAAGTAATCGATCTTGCAGGAGGCCTACCCATACTGCATCGCGACGTGTCCATGACAGCTATTCCAGGACGCGTGGGGCATATGGCCGGGCCATCGTCACTTTATATTTAAAATTCTTTAGGCAATGTCGGTTTCTTATGTAGGTTCTGCTGCAGATCACATTATTTATGACGCGATTTCGCAGACTGACTCCAAGCATTGCCCTTTCCACTGCCCTTTGGGTGACATTGAGCCGCTTAATTTTGGCCGATGTAAAGAATCACTTCTCAGTTCCGTAGAACAAGAAATATCCGTTTTTTACACACACTCAAATACTTTCGCCTTGAGACTCTGCGGTAAATCCGATTGACCTACTCAAAGTTAGATTAACCAACTGGGCAGTTTGTCTTAGGTAGAAATACTTGTCAACAATTTCGAGAGTATGGCCTCCGATTATGGAAGTAAGTACCGAGTCCCTCCATGGTCTTGGCCGTTATTACATTGTCATCAGCAAAACAAAGATGAGTGTTGTACTCGTTCCTGATGTAGATGTCTACACCTTTACAGTCGAGGACTTTGAAAGCGTCTCCTACCATCCTAAGAATTTCGGGGAGATAACATCACCCTTTCTTACACCGCGCTGCAATTAGATCTGCCTCGTGTCCTGACTCTGTACTCGAACTGACATGGTGATGTTTTCGTACAAGCACCATAGCGCTTCGTTATACTAGTAATCAATTTGACACCGATGGACAGACTTCAGTACCGCCCAGGTCTGGAGCGAATCCACTCTCGTAGCCTACAAAAGCATAGTGGCAAGTTAACTCCTCGGTCTTCGCCACAGTGTATGTATTTTATGTATTATAGTTTGCTAAAGTATTCGGGAAACCTCATCAACTATTAATCAATTATAAAAAAATACTATAGAATATATACTTACTCAGACACATCGCTCGACGCGTCCTGGAAGTTGTCCTGCTGCAACAAATATCATTTGATTACAACCATGCATTTAAAAAATGAGGGTATTTTTTATTACATGAAACCAACTTGTTTATTAGTCAAACCCTATCATTTGTAACCGATATTGGGGACATAACCAAATATTTATGTACTTGGCTTCCAGGCAGTTGCGGCCATCTTGTTGCCATTAAGTAAAGTTTATTGTGCTCTACTAGTTCAACCGTTTTATTTGATACCCAGTTGTACCAAAATGTATCGTACGACATCATACGCGGCCATCTTAGATTTATAATGACACTGAATGTGAAAATGTTCATTATCATCAGGACTCAAGACGTGTACCAAATTACAGAAGTAGGTCTTCTGAATTTAAATGTTAAAAACAAAAATTTTTATCTATATATAACACCATATTAATTTATTGATTGTTTTAACGATTCACGCTTTTTTCTAAATTAATAAAATCGAATCATTATTTAAGATAATCCCTTTTATTATTTCTCTTTTCCTCTAGGACCGGACTCTATTATTTTAGAATAACACAAAAAATTATGTCTAACTATTATAATACTTACTTCTTCATCTGATTGATCCATTTCGAGATGTTTACCAAGATCTTTCGGCAGTGAGTTTAGAGGATCTGGAGGCTCTTCCTGGGACATAGCCCCACCAACACCAACGCAGCGGATCCCTGGCCTCTCCTACTCCCCACTCTCTTCCGGTTGTGGTTGGCGGTTGGAGTTAAACGATACGTAGTAATTGTAAACTAAAACTAGAACAAAAGAAAACAACACTTGAGTTATTATATTCTATTTTTCGTTCAACATTATATACTAAAATAAATTGAAATTAAATGTCTTATTACTAAGGTGCAAAAAATGTTCATCTTGTTCGGGTGTCCTTCGCCCAAAATATGTTCGGATAATATGATAGGAATATTTGAATTTATTCTTATACGTGTTTTATAAAAAGACTAGATGTGGCCCGCGACTCCCTGCGTTCTTTTTTTAATAAAAGATTTTTTCTAAAATAAACGTAGCCTAAGTTACTCCTTATTTAGTGCGGTCGGTAGCTCTATATGGTGCTCCCGTGTGGGCTAAAAGGCTGGCTATCCAACGTTGTAGGGCCAAAGTATACAGCGTACAGCGTAGGATAGCCATACGTGTTGTGAGAAGATATCGCACAATATCCTTCGAGGCGGCGACAATCTTGGCTCGTTTTCCATTTGATATCTTGGCCGATATGGATCATAGGGTTTACAACCGCATAAGGATTCTTCGTCAAGAACGGAGGGACGATAGAGACAAAGTAGTCGAGATAGTTAAGAGGCAAGAACATCAAAACGCCTTAGCAACCTGGCGCAGTAGGCTGCTTGAAGAACGTTATGTTCATAAGCGCGTAGTCGAAGCGGTCCTGCCGGTCTTTGGGGCATGGATACAGCGCCGAGAGGGTTGCCTAACGTATCGCCTCACACAGATAATCACTGGGCATGGTTGCTTCGGAGATTATCTGTGTAGGATCGGACGTGAGCTTTCGGCTTATTGTTTCCATTGTGGCGGAAACGAAGACTCTGCGTCGC
>JAAOEG020000025.1:10517272-10530264 GCA_011763625.2 Papilio bianor | reverse complement strand
TTGTCCGCGCGGTATTAAATAGAACCTTACTAAGATTAACACTGATTATAGATTTCTGACAAAATTTATTATTGTAATACTTACAATCGTACTTAACCATAGACAAAATTACGTTTAGCTGTCATTTGCGTTTTGTTATTCCATGTCAGATGCGATTCTGTTAAACTACGTTTTATTCCGACTTGTATTCATTTTGTCGTTTTTCACGTTTCACGTTTTATGTCACGTGACACGGGAACGCGGTCGATCGGGATAAAAAGTATCCTATGTCCGTGTCCTAGTTCTAAGCTACCTCGCCGCCAAATTTCAGCCAAATCGGTACAGCCGTTCTTGAGTTATAAATAGTTACATAATAAGATATGATGTACTCCATCCCTAGACCCCATTGATGTGTATATTTTTATTTCAAACTAACTGACCCGGCAGTTTTCGAACTGACTCAATCGATAAATGAAAGACCTAAATTTTTGTTTGAAATAAATTTAAAACAAACAAAGGTTATACGTTAATAAAAAAATGCTCGGTATGAGTGAAGTTTTATTATTATTTTCAAATAATTACATACATATATATGATGTTGCTTATTTAAAAAAAAGACTTTTTCTGAAATACTCGCTATTTATAAGGTTTTAATTTGATATTGACAGACACACACAATTGTGATATAATCTGTTTATCAATTTAAAGCTCTCTGTTAAACTATATTGTTTTGTTTTGTTTGACATTTTTTAATTTGATTTGTGAACGATTGGGGACATATCAAAGGAAAAACAAAATTGTAGTTTTTATTTAATTCCGAGTATTATCGTATTTATTCACCATTTTAACCTTCTTGACTTCCACAAATAATACAAGATCAAAGTTAGCCAAATGGGTCCAGCCGTTCTCGAGTTTTAGCGAGACTAACGAACAGCAGTCCATTTTTATATATACATATATTTTTTAACTATAATCTTTTCTTATCAACATTCTAATATTTATAAAGATAAATATCTTCAGTGCTTTATAAATGAGATTAAACTAAAAAAACATTTTTCGACAAATAATTGAGTTTACATTTTTGCAAAAGAAATTCTAAATATATAAATAAAAAATGTAAATCTAATCTTAACAATTTCAAAAACGGTGAAGCTTTATATTAAGCCAACTTTTACATAGTTATATTTAATTCTAACAATTTCTTACAGTTTTTTAGTATGCGGAAATAAATAAGATATATTTTCACACTATTTGTAATAGGAAATTGAACTTAGAACTGTAGACTTGTATCACCAGCATATAGGATCGGGTCATCTTGTGGCTTCCAAAAGATATTTGTGAATACAATATGTTATCTATATTCCATTCAATGAACAACACATCAGGAAGCAAAGAGGTCACAGACTCTTTACAATGTCGTGAAATAGAGCTCTATAAATCGAGACGAAATCTTAGATAACCTTTGATAGTGAACGGCTTGCTAACATGAATTCCTAATTGAAAAATAGATATTTTTGGAGTTAATTCATGCGAGCGAATTTATGCAAAATCACTTTAGTGCTTGCGATGATCATAGTTAAACTAGTAGCCGGCCAAGCTTCTCTCAGTGTTGTCTTTTGTAAGATTGTTTTTTTTTTTCTGAAAATATTTTGTTTTTAAAAAATCTGTATTGTGATATTTGATTAAATGTAAACGTCCCAGAAGTTACTCCATTAATAATAATTGACGACTTAAAGGAGATTTAATTCTTTAAATTCTTATGTTTTGGAGAAAATCTGTTTAAATAAATGCTGTTAATAGATTAAAAGAAAATCCCAATATGGCCAGTGTTTTAAGGGAACTTTTTACGGCGTAGACTACATTTAAATAAACGTATAATATATATTAAGAAGATATCTCTTTCCTGCAACTCAGCACAGTTCTGCAATTAGTGATTGTAACTTTAGAACGACCGTAGCTTGAGAATAACATAGAAGTAACGAAATAATACTTCTCTCTTATATTTTAGATGAGTATGCGGACCAGACATCTCTTGCCAACGCTGACGTGGTCAATGAATATGCACCAAGTGAAAACGGTAAGTTAAAAGCATGCAATAGTTTCTAATAGTTGTAAATTTAACACGTAAGCTAGTACTCAGAAAATAGTTCGAGGTAAAGCTTTGAAACTCAAATAGCGGCACTGGTAAAAGCGTCTGAATAACTTACTGATGGGCGAGCCCTACAGCCGAACTTTAAGCTTTACTAAACTAAACTGTTCGATCACGTTATTAGCAACTCGCGGCCAAATATTTATGCATTTTGTAACTAATTTATAAGAGTTGTTTAATAAACAACTCCTTATATCTGAAGTTGATTTAAGTAGGATAATACACAAAGGAAGGAGAAATATCCAATTTTTGTGCGTCCACTCCCCTGTCGGTTAATGGAAGTCAATGTATCTGGAATTACGGGTATCTGTGGGTAGCGGTCGTATCGCTATTTTGGCGAATTCACGTGTCCGCTTGCTCGTTTGCCACCTTATGATACGTGTCCTTTGTATCATCTGGCCCACTAGACAGCGTATATCGAAAGTATACAAGTCCAGTACGCGAAGGCTGGGACTGCTCACGTATACTTTCAAATTTCAAAAAGCAAAATTATTTTCTAAACTATACATCGTTATTACGTTTTTATCGCGTAGATATATTTTACAGTTAAGCGCGCTTGCGTTTTGAGCGAAAAATATACGGCACTAGTTACCATTGGAGACTAATCGTGTATATTTTCCTAGCACAACACAAGGTGACGTATGTAACTGGAACCTATACGCGAAGAGTTACAAGGCTGTCATTTTGATATATTCTTTTTATTAACTAACCTAACCTTTTTTTAACGTGAAAAAAAAAGAAAAAACGTAACCTAATCTAACTTTATTAGCTTGTATATTTTACTTTACAAACACATGTTATACGTTTGCATCCTAAATCTATACAATGTCAGGACATTTTGGTTCTAGCCTTGTATATTTTCTTAAAATATTCACTGAATTAGCGTCAGAAAGTATACGCGACCAATACGCAAAACGCGTGTATATTTTCCAGAACTTTATTTTGTTTTACGTTCTAAAACCATACAGTGGTAGAACACTATGAGTGCCTACTGGCCTTCGCATTCGCTCCGTAGCGATACCATAACGAATTTCAAAACTGTAACGGACAATATCTTTTTATATATCACATGCTTGTCTCGTAATTTTTATATACATTTTGACACATTTGTCGATTATACTAGCGGTGTCGCTAATCGAATTAAAATATTTTTGGAACACGTTCTATCAATAGAGGGAGCAAAAGTCGTATTCTGATTGCTTTCTTAACGTAATAAAAAAGGATGCAAACCCTGTGACTAAAACCAAACCCTTAAAACATTTTCAGTAGTAATTTTTGTTATTTACAATTTTGAACACTGTAAAGGTATTATCTTTAACTTTGATCACATTATGATAATAATTTAGTAGAGTACCGAGTACTTTAGTAGCTAAATACTGTCTACTGTCCAAATATGGATTACTCTACAGAAGTGAGGGATGTTTTGCAATATAAACATCAAGAGCGACAACAGGAGCGATTTCATCTATTCCACAGTTCACCGAATATCCTCGTAGCATTACTAAATTACAGCGTCGGTGGCTCAGGGGCTAAGCACATGACTTGTAATATGAAGGTCCTGGTTCGAATCCCGCCATGTACCAATGTGTTTTTCGATTTTCAAATTTCATATGTACCCGACGTTCTTACGGTGAAGGAAAACATGCATCACGATGTTTTGCACATATCTGCGAAAAAATTCAAAGATGTGTGTGAAGCCAACCAACCCGCTCTGGGCAGCATGGTTGACTAAGGCCTAGTCACCCCTAACATGGGGTAGGCTCCGAGCCCCTCGGTGGGGATGTTTAGTGAGCTGATGATATAGCACATTACTAAATTAAAAATAGTGTACCTACTTCGAAACACTACATTGCCGTTCCCATCTATGCTATTTAGTTATTTGACAAGTAACAAAACGAGAACAACATCAATATCAAATACGCTTTATTAAGAATTACTTTAAAAACTACAAGCCAGAACTTGGCCAAATTTATATGAACGTACATGATAATCACCAGCTTTCACACAAAGATAAAAATCATTAAATCGGTTTAGTAATGAAGTAATTGAACATTGTTGTGTATTTTATACCGTGTAGCCGCGCGCCGCTTAGGTATTAATCTTTGATATCTTATAAACTATTGGTTAGATTTACTTACTTACTCCGCTGACGCAGCGACCCAAAGTGAGTCCTGGCCTCCGACACCAGAGATCGCCAATCTACATTAACTTCTCCTAATAATGAACATATTTATATGGATAAGTATTCATACCGAATACGAATAATGGCATATCAAGTTACGACACTGTCAGTCGAATACATTCTAATTAATTCTCTTCACAAAAAAGAGGTTATTTTAAGAAAACCATGGAAGTTTAATTAAAGAGCTACAAAACTTTCATGCGTCATTTTATGTAAGTCCAATTGTTTAGCTTACGTAAGCATTTATAGTAAAGTTATCCTTTTCTAAGTTACGATATTTGCATTTTTTGGTTGCGCGTAAGTTTTAATCTTTAGATATCTTCTTAACTATTGGTTAGAATGACATAGTTCAAAGGGAAATTATAATCTTCGTTAAATTCTCCTAATTAACAACATATTTATATAGATAAGGATTCATACCGAACGCTTATAATAACTTTGTAAGTGGCTCATGTATCTTAAAATGGAAAAATTTGAATTGAATTTGAATTGCGCGACAACTTTAAAAGATACATATACAGTATATCGCGGACTATTATTAAGTGACATTTCTTTCATACATAATTTCTTGTAGGTTCTATAGTTTAGCCTAAGCAAGAAGTCAAAATAGTCCTCTGTTTTTGTAACGCATTTTTAAGGAATGTCAAAATCTATTAGTGAGTTTTTATGTTTAAAATTAACCGAAAAACGGAGCCCACCTGCAAACACTATGTTTCGATTACAGAAAGAATTCAAAAAATCGGATCACCATGGGATCACCCCCAAAACACATAAAAAAGATAGGGACGAATTGAGTTCCTCCTTCTTTTAGGAAGTCTGTCAAAAAACCAAAGACCATGAAACAAAAATTATTTTGTTGTTTGTTAGGGCCTGGTTAAGACAAAAAATATAACTATAAAAAATAAATGAAATAGAAATCTGAAATCCGAAATCAGAAACATAGCAAGCAAACGATTACATTCAAATCTTATTCCCTTTGGAATTTATAAGAAACGTGAAACTCACTTGATGTTCCTTTTCTTTTACATTCATAATTATTTTCCTAAAATTACTTTGTTAATTCAAAAATTTTACAATATATTTTATATGTTTTAGAAACAACATAGGTATTAAATTTGAAAGAAAAAAGAATTTGTAAATTACGGAACGCCTCTTTGCTATTATGCTGCCACCTCTCTGTGAATTAGTATACTAAATAGTGTTTACTAAAATATAAGAGATGTCACCACTTCCATACAAATCCTCTTTTTAATTTTCCCCTAATTTTGAGATTGACTGCCTGACTTTCGTCTATTGTTTTTTATCGTTATTGTATATTACAAAATTTAAACCAACCAGCGCTTGCAAGATCTTAATTAAATGTTTTATTTTAAACGGCACTTTCTTACCTAACCTTTATATGTTAAAATTATGCATATGGCGGGATGTTACAGTTAATAATTTGGCTACTTCACATTTTATCGACTACCTTATCGACATTCCGCATGATCATCGAATGTACGATTATCCGAAATGTAGTGTTGCCAGAACAACTAACATGATACTTACATTTGTTCACGTTACTTCCGTTGCAAACAGGCCGGCAGATTAAAATGTCCTTTCTCATCATGTTCTTATCGCTTCCAAAACTGCAATGTCATTTTTAATAAAATTGGAATCCAAACTTGGTAATCAACAATATTGGTAATAAAACATACAGTAATTTGACTATTTGAAACAGCATTTTTTTTCCAGGTTTCATATGTTCCTTTTTTTATTTATTCATAGACAGAAATTAAAGAATAAATGGATACAATTTCTCGATAATGCACTATGTCCGCCCGTGTGTTTAAGAAAAGAAAATATGTAATCGATTTTTTTGAGAAACCGGGATACACTCCATACTATTAAACATCTCGTAATATAATTATATAATCTTAAAATAGTAAATTATTGATGTCATCGAGTGAATTTTATTACATCAACGTGATATTATCATTTTCTGGTAATCTTCCTAGTTAACTAATTTTTCGAAAAACATATTTTTACAATATCGGTATCTACAAATACAATGAGAATCGATGCATCGATAATTAAATTAGCAAATACAATATATGAAAATCAAGAAATGTTAAGGACAGTGACATACTTAGAAACTTTATCAATGATTCGTGTAAAAAATTTAAATGTGTTATTGTTCTTATTATTAAATTCATTAGAAGATGTGAATCTTTGATTTTAAGTAACTCGGTTCGCAAGAACCATGCAATGGCGGTATTAAGTGAGACGCGAAAAGCCGAATAAGGCAGGTAGGTTACATCCAAGTATGCGACTTAATCTTAAGAGATGTGGATGATGATGGAGAAATTATGAAGCAAAAGGTTAGCGTCGTACGGACATACACTGCGGATAGATGACAATAAGCAAGTAATAAGATTATATGTAGGTATAGGTAAAAAAGGATTTGCATATGAAGGTAAAGACTTTACATAAAACGGACCTTAGAGACTTATGGAAGAATAGTAAACAATGCCCTACAATAGGAAAAAGAGCGTGATGATGTTGATGAAGATCAAGATACAAATTTTGTGATCATGTTTGTACAATTTGCAAGTTTGAAATTAAATAAAAGTAGCGGCTCCTATTTTAGCTAAAGTTTCAATCGCCTCTATCCATAGTTAGTTATCGATTCGTTATCCATAGATAATATACGACAGACATCACCATTTACATTTTCTTTGCAATTTGTCAACTATTGCAATGTTTACATCAACCAACAGCAACAGGCAAAAAAGAACACGAAAAGCGAAGCTTGGCATGGCTTGGCATGCGTGACGTGACCAGTAGACGTAAATGATCGAATGACATTAATTTAAATTTTTTTAATTCATTCAACTATTGAAGAAATATTTTGTACAATTTTTACTTTTGTTAAACCGAGAAATAGCAAGAGATAGTAGTTAAATTTTGCTTTTAAATATAATTTCGTCTGTAACAGTGACGTCCGTTTGTTTATTGCCTAACATCCGCCATTTTGTTCTGTCGTTTGTTTAGTGACTGGGTTTTTACCTAGTAATGCCACACAATTTTACGGAAAACCTATATTGTGATTTTGCAATCGGTGTAAAATGTATTTGCTAGACACTTTGTATTTAAGGGCTTAAAATTCATTTTTGTGTGTCTGTCAAACTGACATTGGAACAAGTCTACCTATGTGCCGGATGTGTCCTACAATCAGTTAGGGCGATAGAACGTGGTGCCACCTTGAGTGGTATACGTGTTGCGATACCTATGCTGCCTAGAATATGAGTGGCAACGGGAATCAGGTGCCGCTGGCGCCAAGTCAGCGTGGGCCCGGAAAGTATCCTTTTAAAGTGCTTTTTTTAAGTTTTAAAGTTATATTTACGTAATGTAAGCCACTTTAGCAGTTGCTACGATTGTATCTCCGAATGCTGTGTGTTGTGAATTATTTTTCCACGATAATCCTGTGTTATTTTTTGTAGAGAAAAGCTCGCATTTCGTTGTATTTGTTTATCTTTTATGTAGTTTAAAACAAACTTTGAAAAACTTTCCAGTTTGGTTATAACTTTTTCATTGTTTTAAGTCACTCGACATTATAAGTTATAGGTAATTAGAAGCCGTTTTGACGATCATTGCTCTTACTTTCCAACTTTTTTCAAGTTCTACTTATTTTTATTAACCATTGCTTTTTTAAGAAGGTAAACTTTAATGCTGAGAAAATTTCATTCAAAATATCAACTTTCAAAAGTTTTTTGTACTTTGTATTTTGAATGAAAGTTTCCGTTTTCGTAATAATCATGTACTCTACCTGCTTTTTATACTCATTATAGTGTTGTTCTTAGTTTTTAATAGTACATTTTAAAATATTTAAAGTGTAGATGTAATAGAAACATAATGTACCTCCCTCTCACTCTTTTTGATATGTTTTACTAATTGGTATTAAAAAATACTATGTAATGATATGTATCATTTGACTCATGGTATGTTCTATTTCACATCAACAACATGAAGTTAGAAAATACTTTGCTTATCTTGTTTCATTACTTATCAAGAGAAGTTGATAAAGTAGGCCAAATTGATATATACCTTGCTAAATGACCTAAGGAGACATTTTATAGGAACTCTATAACAAATTGATAATTTCAACTTATTTCTTTGTCCTTTTATTATAAAATGTTATCCATTTATAACTGAACTTTCAATTTATAATACAGTAAAACATTAATTGTCGAATGTTTGATTCAAAAATGTAATAGTAACATTAACCCTGTGTTGTCATCACACACTTATCTTTCATCTCAACTTATGATTTTCATAAAAATATTGATTACCTATAGTTAAGAAATAAAAAAATATCATACAACATTTTATTTTGCATTTCCACTCTATTTAATTATTATATCTCATTACATTAATCACATAACCCTTTGCACTCATTATTTGTCATTGATTCATAATGGCTTTTTATCCACCAACTTCTTATCAAAAATATTAATTAAAAAAAACTAATAATAAACATAATTATTGTTGTTGAGTTGATTTCTTACCTTTCTAAGTCAAACCTAAGTTGTGTCTAGCAATTTTCATAAACAAAACCTAAAACAATGCAGTATGTGAAAGCATTAAAATAAATACTAACACAGAGTACACAATTAAGAGTCTTGAAAGCTGTATGCTCTTTATTTAGCCCACAATCAAAATGAGTACTAAAATTTTCTTAGCGCATATATGTTCATAGTCAAGTCAAATGTCATCTCTGATAATACCTTTTAATTTCTCAATCACAAATCAATAAGTATAATACCAACCTAATAAAATTATGCATAAGTATTCATTTGTTCTTTATGTTTATGCCAATCTTTTAGATTTTGTTTCATTACTTACTATTTCTGTATCTTGTCTTATATATTTGGGAAGTTTTATCCATTTTATGGCTGGCATTTGTCCCAAACTGTTAGCCTGCTAAGTAAAATATAAACAGATCACATGAAATAGGCACTATTTATGCCCTAATGGAAATCAAAGCCTACTACTAACTGACATATAAATAGCTAAAATTATTAATTAATTTGTAGAAAAGAAAAACTTTTTGACTGGAAAGACATTGCTAAATGAAGTTCCCATTTGTACTTCTAATTTTTTTATTATAGTGTGGCAGTGTTCCATCCTTTCAAATAAAAATTTGGGAGAATTGTAACAAGGAAGTTAATATTTCAAAATCACAAATCATACATTTAGTTCCGTAACTTCTAATAACACTCAAAAGTTAATAAAAAGCTCCATGACTTTACACAAATGCAAAACGTGAAATAAGAAGAAATGTTCAAAAGTCTTCATTTTCTTGAATCAAAGCAAATGTGTGTTAAAATTATCCTATTTTTTAAATTTCTATATACCATAAATAAATTGAAGAATACAAAAGAAAAATTAAGCTGTTTCAACAGAGGACTTTGAAATTATTTTTACAATATATAAAAATTATAATCTATTTTTTTTTCGTTTATATTTAGTAGTATATGTTAATTGTAAATATTTAGTAAGCTTATGTGAAACTGTATTGTAATTGATGTTGTATGCTTGAAATTGCTTCTGTATTATGACAATTCCAACCATTACTTTCACCTCTAAAACATCTGTTCAAAACTGACTTTTCCAAGATGAATGGATGATAATGTTTTGCGCAGGTGTTTTGAGAGAGGAAATTCATGGTGATATCAAAGACCAACAAGTTATCTTACCTACTGGGCATAAGCCAGACCTTATAAGAATTATGACGTCACTGTCACCCTTGAATCTATGTCAAAAAAGTATCAAGATCCTAATTGTACTGTGTCTCATGTTTGTTGTCTGATACACCATTTTCTATATCCATGTAGGTTTCATATATTTTCTAATAGAACCATCTGATAGCAGCGCTTCCCACTGGGTTAGATATCATTGTTTGACTTTACATAAATTGTTTAAAATCATGTGCAAATATGTTACTGAAAATTATAATTTTCATTTATTTAATTTAATATAATTGGTCATGTACGTCTTGTTTATCCTTTATTCTTAAGACACTAAATTACATTATTATTTTTAAATAGTAAAATGCTTTGCAACTTAGCACAATGTACAGTTTAGTGTTAATTTTTAGGATTTGGAAGCACCAATTTAATATTATTGTTAACCATGTTCTAGCACAGCATAAGATTAGGGGCCATCCATAAATTACGTCGCACGTTATGGGGCTGGAGGGTCGTGGAGTGCGACAAGGTATGGGGAGGGTTATATTTTGAAAAAATTAGACTTCACATTTCTTTAAAATATAACTTGTCATATCTAAGTATTATAACTGTAAGTTTTAACTTCATAGGGCCATTCAAGTTCATGTAAGCACTATAGAGGTGTGGGGGGTTATTACTCTGTTTATTTTTGATGACATGGGTGGGAGAGAGTCAAGTTGGTGATAACATCATCAGAATTTTTTTCATATAATAGCATCCAACATATTGTCTATACCTGAAAACATAATGCTTCAGGGATTCCCTGTTGGGTAGGATATATTCTGCTTGGGGAATACTATAATACATTTTAACTATATACCTACAAAGGAATAACTTGTAGTTGCAACTCTGTGTGCCTGGCTTAAGCCTATTTATTATTCTAGAACTTAATCCGCTGCTATGAAACAAAACTAAAAACTAGAATACATTAAAAGCAAAATGCATATATATATACCTATGCTTTCATAAGCACCAGGAGGAGGGGAAAGCACCAGTATTGCTTACTTTTGATGATTAGGAAGGAGGGGTTAAAAATTGTAAAAAAACATCCTTATATAATAATTGAATGGCCCCATACCTACTAAAGAATATTATTAAATTTGAATTGAAATATTAAACCTTAGTGTGACCTAATTTAAGGATAGGCATTTAGTTGTAATGATTAAAGAAGTTTATGTTCATTAAACCCTGCACAAAAATTAGAGAAGATATGTCCAGTTATTGATAATTTGTGAACAAATTGTAGCGATTTTTCTTTATTTTATGTATGCTAGCGATATAGCTTTCTAACCAGTTACACAATACTGTGTAATTTTACTCCATGAGAATATTGCTTGATAGTGCATTTTGTGGGCATCAGCTCCTATTTCAATTTGAGGTAAATGACCTACGATATATGTTCTACTTTTATTCATTAACTACAAAATAACATATTTTTTTATCAATTTTTTTGGTTTCCATTCATTTATTAATATTTTTTTGTTTTTATTTTGATTTAAATGCAAATTTCAAAATTATAGATTGTTATTCACTTTTAATTATATTTTTTTGTAAAAAAATCTAGTAAAAGTTGTCATTCATTTCTTAGTTGCCTTTAGTTGTTTTTTAATATTTTACGTAGATAATAATTCATATATGGCAACCAATATGTATTTAGAAATGTATATAATGCTTATTGCAATTTTAATTATTTTTCAACATGAGATAACTTAAACATATTTCATTATACTCAAAACCATTTAGCTATTTCCATCCTAATGATATCAAAAGCAATCACTGCTGTTGAAGGGACCACCGCTGCGAGTTCACCTGAAAAGGAAATCAAGCTTATTACGACACCATTCTCCCAGCTCTGGCTAATAAAATAACGACTGAAGTCACATATAATTTTGTCCAGATCTAAACAATGTCGCTAAGCATTTCTATTAACAATGAATTTAAGAAACAAAGAAAAAAGAAGATGCATCCTATGACAACGTTGAATTAAGATTTAAAATTGATTATTAAGATATTGTTTTAACACGAGTAAGCAGTTGCGAAGTTTTCATTCAATTTATTACCGTACCAGTCTCATGTATCCATCAAAAGCGTGCACGTGTCATTTTAAAATCTCAACGAAGTTACTGCAGCGTAATTTCTGCGTTGCGACGATGTGGTAATTGTAAAAGGTTTATTAACTAACATGTGTTCGCTATACCTGTTCTGTACTGATAATACGAGATATACATTGCTTTCGCTAACCCCAAGAGTACGCAGAACATAACTTCAAAGATGCAACATAATTCGTGGATTATATGTTAAAAATAGCCACATAATTTAGTATTACCATAAAAGAAATATTATAAGGATTAACTACCAAGGATCTCCACCTCCTGAAAGATATGTCAACTTGAATGAAAAAACATCTGAACAGCATTAAAATATTTTACTACACATTTAAAAATTGCATCAATTTTTGATATAATTTATAATTTGATATTACAGACGAATTGGATTTTAAGGCAATTAAAATTGGTGTAACTTTCGTAGTTCAAGCCTTCCTTACTGTCTTTCGTAAAGTATTCACAAGATAGAATAACGAGTAACAGAGATGACTAAAAACATCTCTCGCTAAAAGAAAATTTATTCTTCAAAGGAGCATACCAAAACCATTGTTTAAAACCCATGATGACAAACCAGAGAAGGACAGAAGAGAAGACAGGTACGTCCACACGAATCCACATACGGTATTCTAAATTATGAACTAAATGTTGTAAACAAAGGTACACATACTTTAGGCTATTATTTACCGTACATTATTATTTTTCTCACAGTTATTTAAAAATCGTAAATTACGTTTGTTTACAATGTTTAATTCTCAATTTGGAACACCTATAGTTAAATAGGTAATAACTAATCTAAAACATAATTTCAT
>JAAOEG020000025.1:10503309-10515608 GCA_011763625.2 Papilio bianor | reverse complement strand
AACAAATGCATATTCAAAAATTGGCGTGTTATAACGGCGCCTCATGTTACCCAAGTTTTTGTTTTGATTCCAATACACCCATGTATAGATCAGTCTTAAGCTTCCTTGGACTGATGGTAGATAAAAACGGAACTTTGATTGTGACTGTTATATACTTTCAAACGCGAGGGAATTGTAGGGGTAGTTGGCAACACGAAAAGTATTATAGCGAATATATGATTGCAAACCTTGATTACGATACCAAATACTTGGTTTATAGCCAAGCTTTAGTGTCATTGCCTATCTGCAGCCTCAGCATTACCTCTTGTCACTCTATAAAGAAACTTCAGAATAGCACAGACGCATATGAAGGGCAAGTATTCTTTTTCTGTGCGTCTTCTCGTCCGTCGATTAAAAGTTGCAACGTATTTGCAATTGCGGATGTCTATGGGCATCGGTCGCTTCGTTATTTTAGCTAATTCAGGTGGCGTTTGCCACCTTATAAAAAAATCGCGCGTTGAAGACACTGCAACTACCAAAGTTCGTCACACTCTCTTTAGACCTAACCGAGGCAACAATCGAAACCTTCAGTTACGAATATCAAAACATAACATATGTAAAATATGGGTAAATTTGTTCGATATGCAATTTTCGGAGATTACACCTAGGCAAGTAACAAATTGTCAGAGTACACTGCTGGTAACAAATACACAAAGTTTAGCTGTAATCATTGAGTGGCATGTATCTGTGAATGTTTGATAATAATGAAGCATTGTTGATGTGATCGCAACACTCCTATGGTGTTCTTCCTAAAAGTATCGTAAGCTGACAATGTCTAGAAGCTGACAAAGTGTGATTATGTACGATGTGTAATTACATTAAGTTATTTATTATATCTTGCTGGCCGCTCGGCATGTAAAGCCTTCAGCGAAATGTATAAACGCTTTGTTTTAATTTTTATATCGACGTTTTCAAATTTTCACTTATTTTTATGATTTAAAAGGTAAAAATGTAGCGCCGCCATTGCATTTGCTTTTGTCAAATTTTAATGTGATATTTCGTTCCTTGGTATCGTACCGAATTACATGACGTGCATGAGTACGACGGATCACAATGCGGTGAACTTTATACAAAGGTATGATGTGTTAACTGGAAGCGTTGCTTGTGGTATAATAATAATTATAATTTGCTAATCAACTCGTAAACTAAAAGTTCAGTAATAGTTTCACATTAACAAATATCGATTACAATTTGTAATCGATATTTGGTAAACAGACATTCTTATGCTAATTGGATTTAATTACTTTGCTTTGTCTGAAATATACTATAATTTATCAATTACTCAAAAACTATTTTTGTCACGTAATTTTTTTTAGATATTTTTTAACTGTCTCAATTATAGGAAAATTTTATTCATGACAAAGGACTTAACAAAAATGAACTTAACATTTAAAAGATAAGGTATCCTACCTTTTATTTAAGAAACACGACTTGTTTCTCGGTGCTATATTATCTTTAATAGTCGGGTGCTATCTAGTTACCATAGGAACTTAATAGATGTTATGGTAGGGAATGTAATACGAGTAGCCATCCGGCTCACAGGCAAATCAAACCGTTAGTTAAAAAAATAAATATTTTTTGCGGTATATAAAAAAATTAAGCATGCATTAATTTATGTGCTTTTTGTTTAGAAAAGCGGGCAATTAAATGTAGTTTGTTTCTATTTATTGTTTTTTATGAAAATGATATTTCCGAAAAAATAACATGACAACGTGCTTCGCTAAACCGAAAACAAAGAAAGAAATTACTTTCTTTTATGTACTTGGAAAACTAGTATTGGATTAGTGGCCAGTAAATAAATTAAGGTTTTAGGCGCATTGTTCACTCGCTGCCTCCTCGTCACCGACGCGAAGTCGACGATTGTGCGGGATAAAGATATACATTTTCTTAGCAAAGATTATTCTCGCTTGCACGAGCGTACGGCGCCTCGTCCATTCGCTTATCAACTCAGTCGCACGCTGTCCATGCAATCGGCGTCGTTGACTCGCCTGGTGGGCAAGGAGTTGAGCAATGCGCATTAACCCTAAAAACCTATATTCCTTTTTGTATACCCTATTTCAATACAAATTTCCATATATTACGTTAAAATTTCAATTAAATTTATTTAACTTTATTACGGTAGATTATTATTGTTTCACAATATTATTTCATTGTAACTCACAATATGCACAAAGTAACTGTTAGCCATTCAAGTATTAATTAAGTAATATAAGGGGGCGGGATGGGGGGGGGAGGTGTCCATTTTGCTTACCTTTGAAGACATGGGGGTGGGTGGGTATAGTTGTTGATTACGTCTGTCACAATTTTTTTCACGTACTGGCAACCAACATATTGTCTGCACTAGAAAATACAATAAAAACACAAATACGTTAAAAATGCATGTATGTATCATTGCTTACGTAAGCATAGGAGGGTGGAGTAAGAGCTTTGCTTACTTTTGATGTCATGTGGGGAGAGTTTGTCAAAAATTGTAATAAATCTGCTTACGTAACACTTGAACGGCCCCTTATGACCGACAAGTATATTGACATTCTCCCGTTTACTTAATTTCGGCATCAGATTGAAACGAGGTATACAATAAATAATTGCATGAAAAACACCAACTTATTCATCGGCGATGCCAATGCATTGATTCCTGATTGCGGTGTTTATACGCGGTTGTTTTACCATCGCTCGAACCTTGCTTATTTGTTATCTTACTTCCAATGAAAATATGTAATAATAGTGAGCAGTGCTTGATAATTTTAACTATAAATATTGCACTATCTTCACTTACCACATTAATATTGAACTAATTAAATATCTCTTGTAACGGTAAATGTTATTATGTTACCTACCTGAGTACGAAGTTGTTTAATAAAATCGTAATTATTATATTAGCAACCAATTTATCGATATCAAGGTCCGGATCTCTTTCAATTTGGATCCCTATTCGCGAATCCCTCATGTTAGATGGAGAGATCACGTAAATGGCTGACAACCTTCCAATCTGAATCAAAGTAAAATTCTGTGACGAAGACCTTACGTAACTCGTAAAAAAAGTCAAGGCTAGCCCAGACGTCTTCAGCCCTCTACAATCCTAAGCAATATAGAACTTTCAATATCTTTTTCAACTCCTCAAAAGTTGAACAAACAACTCTTACTTGCGAACTCAGACCCGTTTATCGGTTAGATAAGCAGTCCCTCAGTTGTCTCACAGTAAAACTGCACTAAGGGTCTTACTTAGTGTTCGACGCATACAGTAGTTAATGTAGAAGTATTCCTCCCCTATATAAAGCTGAAAAATAAACAACTCGGCAGTTGTTAACTAAGTTAAATAAAGAGGTTTTGTTTACACAAATATCACTATTTTTAACACTTATTGTATGAATGCTTACTGTGAAATTGGTGTTTTTTTAATATCTTATATTTACAAAGAATCTCAGTTTCCTGCTAATAATTAATTCGCAGAAAATATTAAACGGGCTATTGAAGTATAAAATCTCTTTTATGTTGCTGAGAAAAACATATTTACTCTTTAAAAGATACTTATAAAATATCTTATAAGGTAATTTATTTGTTAGTGTACCCTTTGAGTTGTACTTGAGTTTCTTAGAAACGAACATCGTTTCTTGAAAATACATTTTATATTGTAGTATCCTATCTTGATATTCTTTATATAATTTGAGTTTACTATATCGAATATCTTGTGCAGTTATTGTTAACATCCTTTTAAAATTAACGTGTCGTAATTCATATATGGATGAAAATAGAAAAATCCTATAGTTGTGTATAAATAGTACATTATATATTTTATTATCAAATCATCTACATTTGTAACGTGACCTCAAATTAATTCTTGAATCGACTGTCAATATTACTGGATAAAAAAAATCATGATTTCTTACATATTACAAATCGAAAAATATCATCACAGTTAGTTAGAAATGTTAGCTATTATCTCCCTGGCCTCATCCTTCTCAAGTAGAGTTTTATAAGATGTTTTGGCTAAATTTTTACGACCGTTTGTCTGTCTGTATCCTACTGGGGAGAGAAAGCAAAATTAAGTATAAATCAAATTTTAACTGTTAGTTAGTTGTATTAACGATATTAGTGTAACATAATTGATCAGATGTTAAACAACCACAAAACAAAATCCGTGGTTTTGATAACAGTGAATAATTTGTTTCGATGTATTTTAAATGGAAACAATTTTAAGGAGTATTTCGTCGTCTTCAAAAAAAAAACATATGGGACACCAAATTTTTTCTCTTACTTTGTATTTATATGTTTTTGTCTGTTTTATTTTCAAATTGGCATTAAGCGGCAACGATCCAATTATTTTTGGATAAATGGACCACCGCTGTCCCTTTTCGTATCATTTTTGTATACTGTTATCTTTTTTTTATTTTTTATTTGAAGAATTTTTACACTTATCAAATAGATTAATAATATTTTATGGAAATAAAATTGCTCTCATAAATTTTCTCTTTAAATTAAAACGTGAAGAAGTTATCATTCAAATCTTACGGCCTTTTAAGATTATTAAAATGTTTTTATTCCTATCCATTCAAGACTAAATATCAAAAATTTAGTACCACTTCTATGCAATATTTTCCTTTTAGGTTGAGTTGGTTGAAGGTGCGGTCACCTTTTATTCCGGTGTAGTATTCATATAGTAAACAACGGCCATTTTGATATTTAACAAGATTGGTTATTGCTAGTCGATAGCGTCGGTGTTGTGGGTAAATTCAGACAATAGTCTATGGATATCTCAAACTTTTTTTATTGTGAGAGCTTTTTTATTTTGTGTATATGGTTTTATAACAAAACTCATATAATTTTATTCTATGTTTGTGGCGTTTATACTCTCGTTTTCAATATTGAATAAAAATTATTGTCAATTTAATTCGATGTATGTACTACATAATATGTAGTATACATTTATCTATTAATATCGTTACTTTATTTATACATTAATATTCGTATTATTAATTTATGTATAAGTTCATATTTGTATTGAAAAAATTTATAGACTTCCTACTCTAGACTGACTGAAAGACATCTACTATCTGACACAAAGCTGACAAAGACACTGACTTATTTGCGACATTTGCAGTTTTTATCTCTGTCCATCCACAAGTGATAATTTTACTAGATGTGATCCCCTAATTCCCCACATATTATTTTTCTTCCGTACTATTTGTTTTACTTTTGTTGATTTCGTTCCCACTTTCCATACGTACTCTTATTTATTGGTTTCCTCATTATTCGATCAACAATCTAGGACTACAACGCACCAGGAAATGCAACATTGTTTCATGGATTATTCACTTATGCCTTGGTCACATAACATCTAGTGATTCCATTTTCATCTAATGTATAAATAACCTCACACACGACATGGGGTGTATATCATCTAAAACTTTACGCCATAGTGTTATTGACGTCATCGTGACATCCGGATGGATTCATTCATTTTCACCGCTGCTTGCAACAGATTTAAAGAAGGAAAGTTATCATTGATTCCATAGTGCCATACAAATTTATGGCGGCTTGCAATTTTGCACGAGACGCTGTGCAGATATCGGCAGAACGTGACGGCGGAGCACACCCCTTCGTGCTCTTCCCCCACCCGCTGTGGTCCCTGGCACCCATGTACGTAAGCGCTAGCAGCAAAAGTCGCTGTAAAGTTTAAATCTTGATATAAATATACGACAATCACCGACTGAACGACGCCGAGGTGTTTTGAGAGTTGAATATAATTGTATTTGACAAAACATTAAATATTGTTTTGTGTTTTTCGGTGTTTTTGATTATCCCAATATCATCTGCATTGATCCACCTTTTCTATTGGGAAAAGGAGAATGCGACAAGTTAATTGAAGGACAGAATTTCATAAGAATCTTATAGTTATTCGCAAGCATATTCCCGTTTTCCTAATAGATTTAAAATTGAAATATTATGTCTTAAATTATTAGATAGTGTAAATAGCACATATAGTACTTGAATAGAGACCAGTCTGGCAACTTAGAATAATAATTTATCATTATTGTGTATGTGTTTAGCGAAATAATCTTTCCTGGCTAAATCATAATTTAAAAAAAAAACTATTAGTACCTATTTCTAAACTACATATTGAGAATTGGTTCAATTGAACTATACAATATAACCTAAGATTTATTCTAAGACAAAAAACATTAATTTTGTTTTTCTCGTATTCAAATTATATGTCATGTCTCATGTATGTTGAGGTATGGTTGTGCCATTTCCAAGAGTAAAGGCATATTTTTCGCGTAGGCGAATTAATTCGCAGAAACCAGAGCACCCCTGGTGGTAAATATCTAAAAATAGTATAATATAATGAAAGGTTGCGCATTGTTATTCGAAGTGTTGACCTGTGAATAATTCGTGGGGGTTTACCTAATAATTAATGTGAGTCAATAATAAACATTATTAGAAATTTAAGATCACCACATAAGATAATCACAAACACGTTGTAAACCTGGTCTATCCATAAAAAGTATTAGCCTTAAAGTGTACACATGACGCAAAACAAAATGGCCTATGTAATATATGTATATAGCTATTGGACCATACAACCCCTTTTTTATTAGATTATTTTGTAGTTCACCTAAAGTTAAATCATTCCTCGATGGTTATCATTAGAGTACATTGATTAGACGTATTCATTCGTCCCTGCGCATTTGCTGTTTACTTAGACAAATAATGCATTATTTTGTATATATTTATAAATATACATCAGAACAGTGGACGGATCCCGCGGCGACATCTATTCACATCGACGAAGGCTTGAACGAATGGTAAGTACTATGAATAAAATCCGTTCTTAATTAGAAATCTATCTCTGTTGGCCTGGTACGTATTTAATTTATATAACGAGCATTACAAAAGATAACTTATTTTTCCATTTATAATATGTTTACTAAGCGTACACGTTATATGTAATAGGTAACTAGCCCACTCACTATATCCACGTTGAGTAAAAGGTGCGTCTACTAAGATCAATGTATACAAGTTCTCACTTGCTATCACTACATCTATTTATAGATAAGGTTCTTGAGCGTTGTTACTTTAATCAAGTCAAACTACTCTAGAAAGAGTAGTCTCTAAAAAGAGAGCAACGATAACATCTTCAAAAAATTATATCTAATGAAAACTGCAGCGTCTTCTATGACTATAACTATCAATGGAATATATTAATTCACGAGACACGCAATTCAAAGAACGCAATCGATTCAAAATAACGATTATCGATTATCTTACAAATTAATCTGAAGTTTAATAGAAAAACTTCGAAGCATTAGATTTCATTTAAAGGTGTGGTAAATATGTTATAAATGAGATATCAATACAAAGTGAATAGAACGAACCCGAAATATTTCGCTGTTTCTAAGCTGAGAATTTATCACTAACGCAACTTGCTATAAAATATAATTTATTTCAATCACACGAGCGTCGACGAATTGCTGATCTGACATACCTTTACAACATAACAAACAATATTGTCGATTGTTCTCGAGCTCATGTGCATATTATTCCACGCCTTTATAAAACATACAAATCTATTTACTCAGTTAAAAACATAAAAAAAATCGATTAAAATACAATCACTAATTTTACTATTTGATGATAACTGATCAGGCCACAAACAGATGGTAGAATATACTTTGTAAATGAAAAGTACATTTGTAAGTTCGTAAGTTGATCTCATAAATAAATATTTTGTGTGCCTCATGAAAGTTGTTACGACACAAAGAAATATGTTTTTATTCAGTTAAATTGTCTATTCAATAAATGAACACAAGTAAATGCGTTTATTGGCATTAGTAGTGCACTATGGTTCCGTGAAATGTTTACGGTTCTTTTAGCGGTGAAGTGTTTTTATGGTGATCGCGGCAACCAGCAAAGCGTCATGTTTTGCGAAATATTTCTCGAATTAATTCGTATTTAATTATTCCGACTCGTGCAACTTTCTCAAGCGGCACTGCTTGTTCGTATAGGAGCGCGATACTCGTAAGTTCCGGTTGACGTGAACGGGAGCGACGAGCGATTCCAATTGCCGGCCGAGTCGTCGATGTATCGATACACGTGGGGGCGCTGTGAATTGTCTCGCCTCGGCTCGCCTCAGTTCGCTTGCCTTTCGACTAGCTAGCAACACCACGGAACCCTAAAAAATACATATATGCCACGTCGCGTCGCATTTTATATCAAATTAGTCCGCATCAAACTACAGAATCACTTTTCTAGCGTTCATTGCCACTAAGATTCGCAACTACACTCGCCTGTAATAAACTTAAACGGCGATGGATGTAGCCTAACTTTTCCGCACAGTATATGGTTGTCGCAGACGACAGGGTAGCTTTACAGGCGGGAACGCCCCAAATTCGTACAGCTAAAGCACAAAGTTCTTTCATCTCTTTTCCCCTCGTAAAGTCTGTCGTGGCTCTACTTAGATTATTTCAAAAGGGAGACGGAGTACGCTAAGCGACGGACGGCTTTGCGGTGGTCGTGAATTTAATATTAATAAAATCGTATTTTCTAATATTTTAATAAACGTAAAGTTTACTATATAATTGTAGAGGCGGTGCGAGGCATTGTAGAGAAGCCAAGCAGCCGTGTTCGCGTGGTTTTCGCGACGCTGGCGACCGGTCGCCGCGCGGCCCGAGTGCTGCTGCCGTGCCGAGCCGTCTCCTTATCGATTTTCTCAATGCTGCATTAAATTACTATATAAATCGTGAATGCGGACTGCACACTTCCACGCGAGCAATATGCGATACGCTTAATCGTTGCACAAACGAATGTCGATTTGATAGTTTATTTTATATAGCAGTGCCTAAACTAATTTGTACAAAATTTAATTTAGTTTAGGTTACGATAAGTGTTATGCGGTGAGCGCGGCGAAGGAAGCCGCGGTTACGATTCGTAGGGTCGGTTATAGTCCTCGTTGCCATATGTCGATGATCACATCCCCTCTCTTTTGGGAATGGTTTAACATTTGGCTAGTTGAATTTCTGAAGGACCTGTATCATGAAATTAAAATGGTTGCGCTAAGAGGTAATGGGTTCGTATCGCACGGTGGTCAGTCGGAAGTGGCGGGTAATGGGGCGCAGAATGGCGGCGGCATCGGGTCGGCGCGCGTGCACGTGCAGTACTTGCCGGGACCGAGCAAGCACGAGCCGCCGCGGTACCAGGCCTGCGGGCCCTCCGCCGCCGCCTCCCCTGGCGCCACCTACAGGCTGCTGCCGCAGTCGAGTAAGTGCAGCGGCAACCGCGGCACCCAAGGCTAATAACCCACCACTTATAAATATTCTGTAGTCTCTACAAAATAATATAATTTTGTTTTTATTTTCCTTAGCGCCAAACAGTTATCCACGAGCTTCAACACCACACAGTGAGTAGCGACTTGAGAAGGTTTGTACGAGGACAAAATGCGAGCTAGTGGCTTACAGTGGTATTTGTTTCAGGGTCGGAGTGCTACCATCCGACGGGGTCGAACGCCTCCGGCTTCTTGCCGGGGGCTCAGCCGACCATAGGGCCCCAGCCGAGCCTGCGCCCGCAGCCGACACCGCAGCCGTCCGCGCCTCCCGCGCCCCCTGCGCCCGCTGCGCCACAACTGGACATGTCAAAGCCTGCCCTGGTAAGTTAACTTTACTTTTATACCAATTGCATATCTAGGATTTAATGTAAAGTTCCTATGTCAGACAATTTGTAGGGATTCTGTTGGCAAAACCTATTTCGTAATAAGATTATTAAGCTTCTTGCCGAGAGGGATAATAAAAATAATTTCAACACCAGGTTTATGATACAGCGTATCTCTAATCCGCCATTTTTGTGCGTACGAGTTTGAGATGGAAGGTACTGAAACGTTTCTGATCCTTTTATCGCCGTGGTCCGTTACAAATTATTCTAGAAAATGTTTATAGCCGTGAGCAAAAATAAATGGTCGGTTAAGAAAGTTTGAATATCGTCTCAAGATAAAGACGCTAACTGACATAAATTGTAGTACTTAATGTTGTGTCTTACTAAGTACTAGCATCTAAATAAAAACAAAATTTTATGAAAATTACTGTATTATCCAAGTTTACGTAAGATATACTTTTTAGTCTTAGTTTATGTTTTTGAATTTAATTGACTTTATCTTCCGCGATATTCAATTAACCGACCCTTTATTTTTGCTCACAGCTGTATTATAGTTTTTGAAGAGAACTCGACTTTGATTCTTTCAAGTTTATTTTATTAAAACTCGATTACTTTACATCCCTATCAGGCATTTTCTATGAGCTGTTAAGCTCGAAAGTGTTCAAATCGTCGGTTCCCATCCCGAAACTGATTATATACCATTTTATGAGGATCCATCGCATCTATAAAAATGACATCATATTGAAATTTACTTTTGTTTAATTTAGGTATTGCATACGCATGGTAAAATATTCATTGTTCCATTTTAATTTTCAGAATAGGTCTCATTGACGCGTTTTCACTTTCACACGTGAATATCTTCTATGAGGAATACATCGCGTCGATTTTTACCCAAGGCTATAAATCCCTCAACAAAGAGGCGGCCTTGTCTCGTGCCACACTCGACACAAAATCAATATCTCGTAACTTGGCATATGTATCAAACGCAAATGTTGCATACGTCGTATAGATCTATTATATGATCCAGTCAGCCCGTTGCGATTGGCTAGACTAGATCAAAACCAATTGCAATCCAAAACCTAAACGTTTTCTTTAGGTTATAGGTATATTTAAATTGTTTATGTATGTTGTAAATACATTCCGAAAAATTATGATAAAACCTTTGAATATAACGAAATGGACTAGGCAAAGAGTTCTTGTACTAAATGGCAATCACAAATCCGCATATAATTAGGCGTAGTGGCTGAAAAATTGCACGATAATACAAAAAGTACACACAGCCAAGCAAGCTTAGAGTTTACTGGTCGTTTTTATAGAAGAGGAATGCGCGCGTTTTCTAAGTTTTTCTAGATTATATTTTTTATTTTTGTTAACTAAGTTTATTTTTGATTTTGAATGAAAGTGTTGTCTCAGATAGTCGAATCTGTTTTGGTTTTATATTTATAATGACAATTTCTACAACAAATTTAATTATGGACACTGCAAATAGCTCTGCGAGATTTTTATGCATTTTGTGCGAAGTTTTTCCTTAGTTACGATATACGGTTGTGTTTTAATTAAATATACCTCAATAACAGACAAAAAAAACTTGCAGAATAAAGATGAACAAAGTGGTAAACATTGCTTTAGTTTAGTAAAAAGAAATCCATAAATGGACATGTTTTAAATTTCATCCGTGAGGTTTATTTTGTGTAAATTTGGTGGATACCACCACCCACATTGACCTTTTTGTATTCCTCTTTTTTGGTTCTGATCATTGGTGGAACAGACTCGAGAATGTACAAGTTTTTATCGATATTTACCATATTTTACCCATTACAGAAGGATGCATCGTAAAACAAATCGACGTTCAGATTCGAGTTAGTGACCCAATTGACTGTTAAATTATCAAACACACAATATCCAAATTTTAAACTGTCTGCTTTGCGTTTTAAAATTTCTCATCTCCCCCTCCTTATCTCACTCTGATAGATCGTCGCACTAGGTTTTCATCCTTCAGATTGATTTATCTTTGGTCATTACAATTTTTACTGGCTCCTAATGTTACCTTTCACTCAATCTATCCCTATCTAGACCTACCCTCACCGATACCCCACTTCATTTACATTTAAACTTGTCGCATGTTGATTCAATTTACTTACAAACATTTCTCTTTTAAATATGAAAACATACCTCTAAAGTTATCTTATAATCAAAAACATGCAACGCGAGATAGATTATAGAAGCATGCAAAAATAATGGATTTCTTTTTACTGCACGTGTTATTTAATCTGCCATTCCAGAATGCTGTGCGTACATAGCTTTCACAATTTTTTTACAAAATCAGCTTTTTCCTTTAAACTACAACAAAGACAGTCCTATCGCAAAGGCGTGTAGGTAACCAAATCTAGGATTTACAAGTCAAGTTACTTCTAATTCATTCGTTAAGATAAAAAAAGTCATAATAAAGAAAGAGGTTACCAAAAGCATTTTTATAAGTATTGTTGCTTTCCTCCAATGATATAACATAGCAAGCAATATTAGTTTTGAAATAGATGTGTGTATAACAATATATTACTTTGTATGTTACAGGCAGGACACAACTATGTGCCACAACAGAGTCAGAGCCCGCAGTCGAG
>JAAOEG020000025.1:10451576-10468505 GCA_011763625.2 Papilio bianor | reverse complement strand
TTTAAGATGTATGTATTTATGTAAGAGTCAGTTACAATAACTAATTATTTATCAGTGAAATAAGCTGCTTAATATAAATGATAAAGCCAAAAGTTTACTATAGATGAAATAAAATAGAGGATAAAATTATCTGGGCCGGTGAAAGAGCACTGCTATTGAAAAGCTCTCCCATTAAATATCTATAACTTACTTAAGCAAGGTAAATGCTTACAAGACAAAATATAAGAAGGCTAATTAATGTACGACAAAGATGTTGCTCCGCATTTATTACATTTACAAGCTATTCTAAATAATCTTCTATACACCCATCTCATCTCTTATATATTACACATTTACGACTAATATATTACCATTATTTATTATTTTCATACACATATACACATTTCACATACATTACATTATTCCATTTTGCCTTTTTATGTAAGTGGATATAACTTTCACTGCTCATCCCAAAGAGTTTTAAATAAAATGATAAAACAGCCATTAAAAACATTTTCCTGCAAATAATTCCATCATAATCATCAATAGCAGTAACAGTGATGTTTTCAGCATAATCCTGCTTGAAATGTATGTCATAACCTTATGGTATCAAGTCCTTGATTTGGTTTAGTTTGTGTTGTCCCGTCTACTGGTCCATGTTGTGAATGTCTTTAGCTTGTTCATTGGTCATACATTAAAGGTCATAACTCAATTAAATATGCAAATGTGATAATTTTTTTATATCCCGACATCAACATCCTTTGTTCTTGTGCCTGCTTGTCTACATTGTGTGATCTATGGCACCATTATCTCCGACACTAACAACCAGATTCAATTATTTACTAAGCCATTGTTTAACTCTTCCACATCACTACTTGTACACTTTACATTTATAGTAGTATTTGAATATTCCACTGCTATTTCACAAAAAGCTCTTGGAAATATCTACAACTAGGAGTTGCATTCATTTTATACATTTTCTAGTGACATGGGGCACATGAAATAGAATATTGGGGCTTGCTTAAACTAATTACGGCTTTTTAACAAGCCTTAGGGAAGGAAAATCTTCAGGATTGTCTTATATTTGGATAAACACGTCCATAGTGTTTATCTCCGTTGATTGCCCAAGTGATTGTTTAGTATTTTAATAGATATTAAAAGGTACAACAACAATTTATACACTGTGTGTTGCCTTGGTGGGAGCCGAGGAGTAACAAAAGAGAGTCTTGACAATGGAGTTGGCTTTACATAGTAAGACATTATTCTTTTCTTTTCAACCAGCAATAGATGAATAGCAAAGGACTTATATTTCCTTATTACTTCTACGAGATAGTTTTTATAACTTTTCTTAATAAAAAACTGCTATATTGAATATTGGCTCCTCAGATCTGAAATTTTCAAAAATACACCAGTTTTAATAAGCTTTGAACACAGAAAACCAATCTTGCTAATACCATAGCTGCATACCATAAATGCAAAAGTTTGTATAGATGTTTGCTCAAAAGCATCTCCAGAACGGCTACATGGATCTGGATGAAATTAGGTATACACATAGAACACTGGAAGAACACACAAGTCATATTTATCAAGCGCATACAAAATCGCAGGCAAAAGCTAGTATTAATTAAATATGCATCGCAATTGATTTAAATTCATTTTCTTTCCCTCCAATTTAAAGATTAGTGGGCAACAACCTGTAGGAATTCAATCTGTTTACTAACGCTTAAATTAAACTGATAAATAATAATAGTAACTTTAAAACTATTCAAGGTTTAGATCTATAAATTAAGGTGACGCAATAAACAAACGCACACGAATAATAAATCAAGTTATCACTGATAAAGGAAGAAAATATGGAACAAGGTTTGCAATGAAATCCAGCGAACTGCATATGACTTTCTTTCAACTGAATGACTTTCAACTTTTAATAAGTGCGGTGCGCACATAGAATAGCAATTAAAAGCAGTAATAACTGCTTATCATGTATGCTTGTGCTACTGTAGGCAGAGAAAAGCTGGTCATGATGATGCGTTCATAAAGACGACCAATTTTACGAAAGTGTCAACTTGATTTGTACGTATGATAATTGTTATCTTATACTCACCTACCTCGAAAACTCGTAGAATTTATTTAGCACAACAGCGGCTCTTTACATAGTCCATTTTAGTATAGTTAAAGTTAGTTACAAACAGCTATCGATCGTTTTGTCAACCGTTTGTGTGACCATGGGTTTCTACTTAAGAAACACACATCTAAAAACATAGTGCCATCCCTATCATTCTCTTTAAGAAAAACAAGGTAATAAGGTATTATACAAGTGTTTCATCTGTGGTAGCCCTCGGATTGATTCGTTCCACTATGGTTTAATAATGAAGTATGCAAAAATACAGCTGTTGACGTTGTTCCTTCTTACATTATCTTTTATTAAAAGGTATCACATATATTTGGCCAGTTTTACATTATTAGCACAATTTAAACTTTCAATCATAGAGTCTGTGCTTTATACAATTTTAGTATCTATGCCAATCTATATCCAAAACTAATTTGACACTTGACACTTGTGAAATTGTTACCAGTTCCTACATATATTATTCTACTCTTCACAGTTGATTACCAGGTTACCAGAACGGTGAAACTCATGTGGGATAGCTACTTAAGAGCAATAGATTTTATATTCTAAGTCTAAGAATAGCTGTAATTAGATACGAAAAATACTATTTTTTATCTCCATCTCGGTCTAATTTGTATATTCATTTTATTCCAAAGTCGGTCTACAACTTTGGTCTATTTCTTAAAAAAGTTGTGTATAATTCATTATTAAATTTAAAAAACATTGATTTAAAAAAATCGATAATTTCAACATGTAATCAAAAATATGTGTTTTATTTTGTTTTTAATTTATTGCCGCCCCTCTCCAAAACTATGTCCACTACCGGCACCTGATTACAAAAATGTTATGTTTATGCTTTTGTTTTTAAACAATTTTGCCTCTTAAAATAATCCCACAGAGTTTTCAGATGAAATGTGTAACTGAGATTTGATATAAATCAAGCAAAAAGAGATTACAACTGAAAAATTTAACTGACCAGTCCTGTTACTGTGTTCAATGTTATGCCACTAAAATCTTATACATAAGATTGGCCGCATACATGTTGGCCGAGTGAAGCCGAATGAAGGTGAATGCCAACGTATAGACAGTACATTTTTGTATTGCTTGCTATCGCTCGGCGTCGCTCGCGCCAACATTTCCGCGCTCAAGCACTTCCACTAGCGCCAACGTGTATAGGGCTAGGCTCATTTGGTTTGGCTTGTCCGCTTGCTTCACTTCGGAGCTGTGTCGGTTTTTCTTCACAAATCAAAGGCGTTTGGCAGTGGTAACTACACTTTTTTTCGAGCGCCAGTTCTATTATAGTGCTAGACTTGCCAAACGTGTAGATAGTAGCATTTCACTTGTATTAATAAATTATGTATTTATTAATTGTATGTATTAATTAACAGTGGTAGAGCTCGCTTTAACATCTTCGCACGAATGGGCCGGCTCGCCCGGTGTAATACCACGACCACACAGAAGCCAGGCGTCAAGTGGAAGTCATTCCGCGTTTCGTCTCATGATCTGTGGTGCCGGAGGCCTAATTTTAGTCTTCTTTCCCTTCCCACCCTTATCTTACAAGGAAAGAATGGGAAGGGAAGTGGATATGACGGAGGAGGATACGCATAGGAAGATGAAATATCCTCTTTCAGTGCGTCTCTTCCTCCGTCGATTAAAGGTAGGCGACGCATCTGCAATTGCGGATGTCTATGGGCAGCGGTCACTTCGCTGTTTTAGCGATTTCAGGTGGCCGCTTGCTCGTTTGTCACGTTGTAAAATAAAATAAAATAAAGAGTTGCCTACACTCGCGTTGGCCTTAACTCGGCCACCCTGGCCCAACGTGTAATCCGGCTTTAAGTGTGCGTGGTGTGGCTGCAAAGAGTATATATGTTGCGCTGGCTTTAAATGTCATCGTCAAACCATAGTTAAACAAATCAATCCGTTTTTTTTTTAAGTAAATGAAAGAGAACACGATATGTTATAAAATGTGTCTCGGCAGTGGAAACCCAAAGTTGTACAGAAAAGGAAAAGATTGACGACGAAACGATCGATTGTAGTTTGCAGTGCATTGCTTGGTCCTAGTTGTTCTGGATTAGTGATTACTTACACCGTTTGTGCATATGGCGTTGCATTACTTCTAAATCTAAATATCTAAAGGTACTTTTATTATTTATTACATTCAACAGATTGAACCGTTACAGGTTGTTGTATAAATAAAACGTTAAAATCAATCTTAATGAAGGTGAATTTACATCAATTGCGACGTAGTGTTTAATAGAAGATTATGTTTTTGTAGTAAGTAATGAAGTAAGTAACTGATGAATTTTACATTTTACTTTCAGATCTGCAGAACAAACGGAAGTTTTAGCCCCTAATAGTTAAGGAGATACTAATTCAGTGCGCATTCATCAATTGCTACTAATACAAAAGCAACTGGCTGATTACATAAAAAATAACTGGTTGAAAAGAAAAGAAAACACCATGTCTTACTATATGAATCCCACTCCTCTGGCAGGACTCTCTTTTGTTACTCCTCGGCTACCGAGAAGGCAAAATGCCTTGAATAGAATGCTGTTTTACTTTTTATTATCAATCAAAATACTGAACAATCTGTTAGGTTAACATCGGAGACATACACTACATCCATGGCTATCCAAATCTTATTCAACCCTAAGTACTTCTTACCATATATCTATTATATCTATGCAGTAGTTTGTGTAAACATGTTCTAATATTCTATTTGATGTTCCCAATGTCAGTAAGAAAATATGTAAATTGCATGTACCTCTCTATTGTAGATATTTCTAAGAACTTTTGTGACACAGCAGCAGATTGTTCAAATACTATTATAAAAAGTAATGAGTAAATAGAGTGATGTGGAAGAGTTAAACAATGGTTTAGAAAATATTTGAAATTGGTTGTTAGTGTCAGAGATAATGGTGCCAATAATCACACAATGTAGACGATAGGTACAATTACAAAGGATGTTGACGTTGGGACATTCAAAAATTGTCACGTTTGCATACTTAATTGAGTGATGACCTTTAATGGTTGATCAATAAAAGGTAAAAACAACAATGTGCACCAGTAGACAAGACGACACAAACTAAACCATAACAAAGGACTTTATACCATAAGGTTATGACATACATTTCAAGCAGGATTATGCTGAAAACATCACTGTTACTGCTATTGATGATTATGATAAAAGTCTGCACAAATGTGAAATGTATAGGAAGACAAACTTATTTGATCCAAGGACATAAGATCCTTGTCATGCTGCAGCCGTCTTGATTGCAGGTTATACATATTTTCTGGCAGAGCTATTCACCTGCCCAGATAATTTTGTCAGTATATAGTTAAATGTTGGATTTATCATTTATGTTTAGCAGCTTATTTCACTGATGAATAATGTAATTGTAACTGTCTGGCTCATACATAAATACATACATCTTAAACATGTGCGGTGAATATTGTTTGTGATTTCTCGCTGAATCTTATATTTTACTACTCTCTGGTGTTGTATTTTGTGTGACCACTTGATAAAAATATACTGACATAGTTATTGTAGCAATGAAGTTCTACTGTTGAATCATTTGTAGTCTAAAATATTGTCATCCCTTTTATTCTCAACAGAACAGAGAAGACAGTATCAATACACATGTAGTTTAGTTCCATAACAAATGTAATAAATAAATGGATATTATTAATAAATCATCTTATTGTTTTATTTTTATCAAATTTGACAGATTGAGTTAAATAAAATGATTTGTTTGTTCGAAAATATTTTGTTTTATATCTACAATGAGATATCAATATTTTTATTGCTATAAAAAAGAAACAGCTACTACTTGGACGATTTTAAATGTCTTTTTTCATTGAACGATGATAAGGGTTGTGACAAATCAAATCCTATAAAACACCTTCACAATACTTTTGGATACAAAATACTTTGAGACTATTTATGAATATGGTGAGACTACAGCGGGTTGTAGTTAGTGTACGATTGTTTAGTTTTTAATTTCTTAATTGTCATCAATATTGCTTACATCTAACGCTATTTTTTTTCTAATGTTTTTCCATTACTGGAGGTTGACCGTCAGCTCAGTGAACCTATTGTTTTTTTTACTGATAATTAAAAAAGATTAAGTATATTAAAATATTAAATAATGTTCAGAATTCCAAAAGCTTGTATCTATTTCCTTATTTGTTTCTTCTACGAATAGGTGGCGCTACAACAAAAATCAGTTACGTATGCTATAAAACGATGTCTTTCTTCTACACATTACACAGTAAGTATCAATACATGTGTAGTGGAGTTCCACAATAAATGTAATAAATAAATGGAATTTATTGATAAATCATCTTATTGTTTTATTTGTCTTAAATTTGACAGATTTAATAAAAAAAAATCAGGAACATCTTTATCGAATAAAGAAACTGATATTTAGATTTCACCTTTTAAACATGTATCTATATATATAAAAATGAATTGCTGTTCGTTAATCTCGCTAAAACTCGAGAACGGTTGAACCGATTTAGCTAATTTTGGTCTTGAATTATAATATTTGTGGATGTCCAGGGAAGGTTTAAAAGGTAAATAAACATGAAAATGTTCGGAATTCAATAAAAATTATTATGTCATTCCTTTGACGTGTCCTCCGTCGTTCAGAAATCAAATAAAAACAAACAAAAAATACGTTTTTCAGAAGGTTTAAATTGATTAAAAAACTGTATCATCACTGTTTGTCTGTCAATAGCAAATGGAAACCTTATAAAGAGCCAGTATTTCAGGAGAACTCTGTTTTGTAAGTAAGTAACATCATGTGTGGGATGTGTAAGATATTTCCCTGACAAAAAAGTAACATCATGTGTAATTACTCGTAAATAATAATAATTTATTCATAAAGAGCATTTTTCGTAATTATTACGGATTCCTTTTTATATTATATTTTACATACGGATTTTATTTAATATAGAAAAATATAGAACTTGTATTTATCGATTAAGACAGTACGAAGTCTGTCGGGTCAGCTAGTAAGAACTAAAAAATGGTTTTGAATTCGCAAAATTTTATTTCTATTTCCTTGGTCTACTTTTGTTTATTCAATTTATAGATGACAACACGACAAAATAGGCATAATACATACATACCTTATTAGCTACGTAACTAAAGTATGATGTAAACGTTAACTTTTTGTCTCCTACCCACATTTGAAAATGATTTAAAAAAAGGGTCCATAAAATAGACGACTTTAGAATTATTTACATCAAATTAATTTTCTCTTTTCTTACAACTTTGTTATAGTCCTAAACATAACCATTAACTAATTTTTGCTTAAATTTGAAGTTCAAAAGTAATCTAAAATTAATAAAGTTGTTGATATATCGAAATAAAAATGTATCGAAAATCTTATTTCATCATCATATAATTACTTATAATGAAATATAAATTAAAAAAAGATGTCAGTCTGTCTGCAAAGCTACGTTTGCTGCGACACAGCTGAACTTAACTGAACTATGCAGATTTTTTATATTATATGGTAGCAAACGAGCAAGAGGCCACCTGAATTCGCTGAAACAGCGAAGGAACCGCTGACTATAGACAGCCGTAATTGCAGATGCGTTGCCTACTTTCAATAGATGCAGGAGGGGCCAGAAAGAATATTTCCCCTTTCTATGCATCCCCTCCTGCGTCATTTTCACTTGCCCTTGACATCCGTTTTTTATAAGTAAAAACTGTTTAGGATAGATTACTAAAATTTGGCATTCAGAAAACACTCATCAGAGGAAACTCGGAACTGCTTCCACATGACACCTGTCTTCGGTCAAAGAATTATTATTATGACAAAATCATAAATGATAGCGATATGCAATCGTCGACATTTTTGTAGAACTTTTTGAGATCTACAATTCTTTAATATAGGTCTATAGGTCTAACAATTTAGTCACCGTAAGTAAAATAAATCGAATTTTCAAAGGTTTCAAAATTAAGCACACAATACACACACCATCCAAAACATAAAACCTACATGGTGGTCAAAATCGTATTGTTGACCGTTCGAAGATAAAGATAAAGCAACTTTTATTTGTATGTTTATGAAATTTTACCATCCACAGATGGTAACTTGCGGTATGGCGGGTCGTCCAGTGACGAAAGTCGGCGGCAGGTATTTTTCCAAACAATTCTTCGGAGCACTCCCCGTGGTATATACGATAGAAAATAAAGCTAAAGTAACCGAGAACTCGCCGGTAGCATGAAGCCTGAACTAATCTTTAGTTGCTGGAGAATGGACTTTGTTTTGTATTTACCACTGTTAAATTATGTATTTACTTACACATATCCCTCTAGTTTTTTTGGTACAGTTTATGAATTATTTAACCTTTACGATAAACTCATGGGTTATTTAATAAACAAACTTACATGCATACATACGCGTGAAATACATTCGGTCTAACTCATATCCTTCGGTTAATAAAAGGTTATTAAATGTTTGTTAGTATGTATGTCAGTGCGTTTCATTGTTGTCCCCTCTAGGTAGGCTCGACTCGTTTGGACGTGTAATTTGATTCCTATTCTTTATTGGACATTTATAGGAATAGTTTTTCTATACTTAATTAAAAATCACAAATAATCACAATTTTAAAAACGTCGATTGTGTTGAAGTTTCATTGAGCAATTACTATACTCGTAAAGATGTTAATGTACAAATGGAAATATTAAAGAATTGAGGAAATGACATCCATATCTATTGAATTATTTTATATATGTATAGTGCAAAAATGTTTTGTATTAAAAATAAATATGTCATTAAAAATGTTATGTTCGTAAAATGGACAAAAAGGGGTCGTAGTGTCTACAGCAGCGGTGTTGAAGTATGGAACATGTTTCAGTACCATCCTCGAAGTCGACGAAGGAAGATAATTCTTTCGTCGAGGAAATAGGGCCTCTAATCCCCTACTGAAGAGCAGCAGATGGGTGAGAGACGCATCACCCGAGCGTTGGCATCGCACCACGCACCCTAACTGCCCTCAACGAGCTCTCTGTGTAGACAGGGACCCCCAATGATAGAACTAGTGCGATCGTCTTATATACGAAGCGTTTGAAAAAAGTTGATAGCGTGATGCAGAGAAATCAATGACGAGAGAGAGAGAACTCACGGGACGATATTTGCCCGGTAATAAAATGGATTTATAATTTTTCGCATAATTTTTCATATGCAACACATGATCTGGATAAAGGCATTTTAACTTATATCTACAACACCCACTGATAACTTTTGCATGGTTTCAGTTAGTCAGAAGTTAGTTGTTTATGTGAGATCTTATAGTAAACATAGAAAACCGAAGCCGTCTGAACCCTCCCAACTATCACGCCGTTGTGGTACACAAGTTGGAGAAAAAACCGTCATACTTGACCCCAGAAAAAGTTATCTGTAGCACTCTACGTATAAATTGTTTTGCTACGATCGCTGCTTACTGTTATTGCGTAGCATGTCATTGCGGAGATAACGTATAATATATTGAGTTTAATTCTTTATCCTTTGTTGTACGAATTGCCAATAACTAGATTATTGTGCTGGACTTATGTGTTGTCTTTTAACTTTCACAGTTTGTATGATGGTAAGAAATGATGTTTGTTAAAATATTTAGTTACTTCATAAATTGTAATAAAAATATTCAGCGCACAATTACTTGCCCGTATGTTCTCTACCCCCCTGTTCTACTTGCCACGCCCCCAGGGGGCGTGGCAATAACATAGGGGGTAGTTTATAGTAGTGTGTGTATCAAGAACCCTCGGGTTGTACTAACTGCAAATACACACTAACCAGTTTTGTGTAGTATTCTGCTTTCTAGGGATTTAGCCCTAGAAAGTATAATACATTACCTGCGATGCCTGCAACATCCTACAACGACATACTTTCAGAGTGCGGACTATCAAACATAGCATGAGGTTTTATAGAACTGAATAGTTATTAAAACGGACTGCCATTACGTAGGTTCCTTAACGTTCAGCCTGTACCGTCTGCAACACACACGAATACAAAGCTTATGTACGATAGATTAAACCGCTTTCGCACACATACAATTTTAGGGAGAACGAAGGGGAGTTTCAAAGGTATTGAATGACGTCGTATTATCAATGATATCAAAAAATTGGAAACAAAGAATAAAGATTGGAACATTTGGTATCAAAGATAGGCAAATTACATGTTGAAGCCTTTGATTATATATACTCTAGATAGGGCGCCGCGTTTCAATCAGTGCATTAAAAACAGGCCAATATATGCTTGCTGGTGTGCGTGACCGCTTTGTCTTACACTCGCGCCCTGCCATTTAATTTGTCATTGTGTGTGTATACAGGGATGACATATTTAACAGTCTAATGCAAAATTTTGCCATGTTAAGGTTTGTGACGTATTCTAGGATGCAAAATCTATATAAAATAGTAATTGATTATTCTATTGATAATAATAATACAGGGCTAAGCCTAGGAGGGAAAGTACTTAAAATATTGTAGATTGGAAATTTTGCAGCAAAAAATTTTACGTAATATTTTGTTCAGTTTATATACTATTTTTGCTATATAACACTGGTAAGTATAGTTACCATGGAAAGCCAAGTGGTTGTGAGTATCTCTTTAGGTTTATTTGGCGCTTACAAAGGGAACACTGTATTACAAAACTGGCAACACCAACAAAAATATCATGATGGAGGCTTATTATTCGGACATATTTTGTTAATTATTTTTTAAGTAAAATTATAAATCCGGATTTACTTACCGGTGGTAGGTTACTTTCCTGGTTGTTTTTGTACGTCCTTTTGAATTTCATGTCATTTGGACACAATATATCACATTTTTTTTTAATTCTTGACAGCATAATGGGTACTAAGCAGCGGATTGTTACTTATAGGCCAACAGTTGGCTGGTAAATTTATCGACTCATTTATATCATTCATTTGCTATATAGATAGTATATACTCGTATAATCAAAGGTTGAGGCTTAAATCCTTACTAATATGCGAAAGTAACTCTGTCAGTCAGTCTGTCTCGCTTTAACTCCTAAAGTACTAAACAGATTTTTATTAAATTTGGTACATATATATTATAAAGCATCAGGAAGAACGTAGGCTACTTTTTAATGCGTGTACAACAAAAGGGTTGTAAGGGTTTGAAAGGGGGTTGGAATGGAAGTATTGTTATTTTTAGAGTAACATCTGAAAACTTTTTTAGTTGCTATATCGATATAAATATTTACGCCATTTAACGTTCATTAAAATTTTATCCTCAAGAGTGTCAAAATTAGGGATAGGGGATGAAAGTCTGTATGGAAACGTTTTATGTCAACGTTTTAGAATTGTTTCATCAGATGATTTATGGAGTTATTGCAGAATGTGAAACTGAAGTTAATACACAATAAGCGCTGTACCGAAGTGCGGGGTGCTGGGTGCGATGGGTTGTTATATCATTATAAAAATATATGCCATTCAAAGTTCGTTAAAATTTTATCATCAAGGGTATAAAACAACAATAGGGATTGGGGGAAGGCTGTATGGACATGTTTTATGACTATGTTTTAGAAATATCATAATACATGATTCTAATCCGAACGAGCAGACACGTGAAGTTGCACGCGGACGAAGTCGCGGGAAAAGGCTAGTATTATAGAAATGAATTTAAATTAAAACAAAAAAGATGTCATTTGTTTATAATGCAGCCGAAACTCGAAGGATATTATTGGAACTTGAACAGTTGTTTATTTTGCGTAATTAATTATAATGATCATAATTGCATATGCATTAAAACCTTTCCCGTTACTTTGTCTCTTGTCTTTTCAATGTATTGAATATTTAATGTGGTAAGAAATAAGTAGTAAGTATTGTAACACAATGAAACATTACATTTTCAAACTTGTTTATTTAATTAAAACTCTACAATTATAAAACTTAACGTAAATAAAAGTTTTTAATGAACAACGTAAGTAAATATTAATAAAAAAAAACAGATGTTAAACTCGTATGTAAGGAGGGTGAACAAAAACATAAGCATAAAAAAGTAGTTTAAAAATACAACGAACATGCAATCTAGCAAAAACTAGCAACAAAAAAATCTAAAAACACCTTGTTCACTAAATATTGTAACGTTTGTTTTCCATACCTACGAGACAATTGTTATCCTAATCAAGTGAACTTAAGAATTGGCCGATATCGAAAGTTATTACAGGAAATTCACCCTCCTTGTCTTCCGGCATCTCGACTATGTCATCAGTTTTGACGTGTTTTTTTAACGTATCCAAAACTTCCTCAATCCGAATGTTATATTCTGGACTACCTACAGCCGCGGGCTTTGGGAACCAATCAAGATTCCTTCTCCTCGCAACTGGATATGTCTCCACTCGTTTCCTTGCAATTCGTCTCTTTTGAATTAGTTTTCTACCTCTTTCAACTCTTTTCGTTTCATCTCTTTTATTTCCAACTCGTTTCTTTTCAACAGGTTTCCCTTCAGTTTGTTTCGGTGTAACTATTTTGTTTCCAATTAGTTTACTCCCTCTTTTAACTCTTTTCGTTTCATCTCTTTTATTTTCGACTCGTTTCTTTTCAACAGGTTTCCCTTCAGTTTGTTTCGGTGTAACTATTTTGTTTCCAATTAGTTTACTCCCTCTTTTAACTCTTTTCGTTTCATCTCTTTTTTTTTCAACTCGTTTATTTTCAACAGGTTTCCCTTCAGTTTGTTTCGGTTTAACTATTTTGTTTCCCATTAGTTTCCTCCCTCTTTCAACTCTTTTTGATTCATCTCTTTTTTTTTCAACTCGTTTATTTTCAACAGGTTTCCCTTCAGTTTTTTTCGGTTTAACTATTTTGTTTCCCATTAGTTTCATCCCTCTTTCAACTCTTTTTGTTTCATCTCTTTTCATTTCAACTCGCTTCTTTTCAACACGTTTCCCTTCAATTTGTTTCGGTTTAACTATTTTCTTTCCAATTAGTTTCTTCCCTTTTCCAACTCTTTTCGTTTCATCTTTTTTCATTTCAACTCGTTTCTTTTCAACATGTTTCCATTCAATTTGTTTAGATTTAACTATTTTCTTTCCAATTAGTTTCCTTCCCCTTTCAACTCTTTTCTTTTCAACATGTTTCCCTTCATTTTGTTTTGGTTTTATTATTTTATTTCCAATTAGTTCCCTTCCTCTTTCAACTCTTTTCGTTTCATCTCTTTTCTTTTCAACTTGCTTCTTTTCAACACGTTTCCCTTCAATTTGTTTCGGTTTAACTATTTTCTTTCCAATTAGTTTCTTCCCTTTTCCAACTCTTTTCGTTTCATCTTTTTTCATTTCAACTCGTTTCTTTTCAACATGTTTCCATTCAATTTGTTTAGATTTAACTATTTTCTTTCCAATTAGTTTCCTTCCCCTTTCAACTCTTTTCTTTTCAACATGTTTCCCTTCATTTTGTTTTGGTTTTATTATTTTATTTCCAATTAGTTCCCTTCCTCTTTCAACTCTTTTCGTTTCATCTCTTTTCTTTTCAACTTGTTTCTTTTCAACATGTTTCCCTTCAATTTGTTTCGGTTTAACTATTTTCTTTCCAATTAGTTTCCTTGCTCTTTTCTTTTTTACTTCTTTCTCTTCAACATGAGACTCTGCAATTAGTATCGGTTTACCTAATTTTCTACCACGTTTCATCTCTTCAATTCGTTTTTTTTCAATTAGTTCACTTTCAGTTTCAACTATTTTCGTTTTAATTTGTTTCTTTTCAACATGTTTCCTTACAATTTGTTTTGTTTTATCTATTTTATTATCACCTTTTTTATTTTCAATTTGTCTATTTTGAATTATTTTTCTTCCTCTTTCAACTTTTTTCTTTTCAACTTGTTTTTTTTCAACTGGATTCCTTTCGTATATTTTCTTATCGACTCTTTGCCATGCATTTCGTCGTTGTTTTAATATTTTCCATTCTCTTATAATTTTTTCCCTTTCCATTTGTTTTTGCAAATCAGTGAAGAAATCATCTAATTCGTTCAGCACGAAATGTTGCACCCATTTTGCATCGTTTTCTTCTAACACTGCCAACTCTGAAAAAAAAGTTAATTACAGACTGTCAAATTCCTTTGATTATATAATCAACTAACCTAACCCACCCCGACTAGGCCTTGTTGGCACAGGATATGCAAAACTCGACGAGATTTTAGGACAAGGTTTGCTTAATTTTAGTTATAATATGTTATATATTTTGCTTAATATCGTCTCGATAATGAAGCTTTCCAATGGCGAAAGAATTTTTTAAATTATTTCAGTAGTTTCGGAGCCTGAGCAATGAAAGCCAAGAAACAACCAATCAAACATTTTATAATATTAGTATAATTTTATAGATTTCGTGCACGCGGAATCAAGTAAACAACATATGTTAGCAGGGGTTTTGCCCATTAATCTAGTCGGCCCACTAATTGATCGGCCCTATGGGGGTTATTCCAATTTTTTATATAATAAGGTGGAAAACTAACAAGCGGCCACCAGGATTTGCAGAAAGAAAAGATTCCCCTTCCACTGCATCCTCTCTTCATAATTTCCACTTGACCTTGGTATCCGGTCCTAATAAGAAAAGGATAGGTAGCAAATAGGCCTGAAATTGGGCCTCCGGCAGGCACACTCGTCAGACGAAACGCGGAATTGCTTCCACATGACGCGTGTCTTTTGTGAGGTCGTGGTATTGCAGCAGGCGCACCGAACAGTTCGTGGAATTGATGTTGTTGCTGGCGTATACAACTGTTAGACTGGTTTTGGCATCCATACAATCAATCGAACCTGTGGTAAAATAATACGCATACGGCCGATCGATCAATGGGCCAATCGGCCTAACTTCTGTGGCCAGCGTCGAGCCTCCATTTCGGCGTATTCAGGCTTCGGCTTGGTCGTTTACCACCTTATATTAAAAAAACTTTAAGTGTGATTTATATCGAATTTGTTATTTTCTGTTTTTCAATTTATCATTTTGAGTAAAAAAAAATGAAATGTGTCATTTTTCTCCTACCTCCGGTATTGTTTTGCAAATCCAAATAGTTCGAATCTGTGGATACTTCCACAGATTCTCTTCTTTCTTTGTCTTTTGTATTATTATTTTGCGAATGAAATTTCGTTTTACTTGTTGAGGCTGTTTGTTTGCTTTTCGTACTACTAGTCGCCATCTGTAAATATAATTCATTTTAAGTGGAAAATTTAAATTTCCAAGTTTATACAAAAAAGAAATATGAAATATCATAGATATTTTTTCACATTCGCATTGGTCTGATGATCATCAAAAGCCTTAATTTAAAAATACTAACTGAATATCACTTAAAATGTAAATATTACTACTACGACCAAGTGGTAATGAAAATAATATAAAATAAATAATAAATTAAAACCTCCCATTTCTGAAATAAGTACTGATTCAGATAAATGCGTATAACTACCAAAGTGAACTACGCCACTATGCAATACAAAACTACCCTACCGAGTCAGATTAAAAGTAATAACATAAATTAATGTAATGTCACTAATCTAATAAGATTTTTTAATATTGACCTCGAGTGAAAACAAATATAAAACAACTCACCTCTTTGTTTCTACTTTTAAAAAAAAATCACAAAGTTAACACAGCGATATCACAAATTGAAATAGAATGTATAGAACACGCGCTTTATTTCTTTAGGTGTATTAAAAATTTGAAAACAAAATCAATTTTTATAAACAACAACTCGTTACATTAAATACTGGTTGGTTATAAAACAATGTGTTACTTCTAGAAACATTTGGATATGCGCCTGGACTGAAACTTTAAACTGAAAATGTTTACTGATCCGGAGCGTTAACTAATGCCAATTTAGTGCATCAAATAGTTTAAATACAACAGCTACAAGATGGGGTTGCTAACTTAAGTTATCTATAACAGATAATAATCGTCATGGTGGTCAAATTATTTAATTTAATTTTTATCTGTAATTTTGCTAAAAATTATGTGATTTTTATATTTAACTACCATAAGATAATTAGATGATTTAGATAATTGTGAGCAACAAATTGTCAGAGCGAGAGAAGAGTGACATATACTATTCCACAATGTTTTATGGTACACTTTAATAAGAAACTCATTGGGTATTGACACAATGATTTCTATGTGTGTTATTTGTCGTAGATATCCCAAATTATTAAATAAAAAGTATTATTTTATAAAACTTTTATTAATAGCGCCATCTTATAGAAAATTATAAGAACAATAAGATACGTGTAGTATGACAATTTTTTTTTAAATTACCTTAATATTTTAGAAGTAAGGACAAGCTCGAAATCTTCGCGAGCCCCTTTTACTAATTTAGATGTATGTACCTACATGCTTAATTAAATATTACCTTTAAATTTTATGTTTAAGACATGAGTGCATCATTCTCATAATTTTATATGTTTTCTTATGTATATTAATATAACTATTTTAACTTTAATATTAAAGAATTTCAAAAGTAAGACCTAAAGGATTAATTATTTCAGTTGGTGATAAAGACAAGCAAATAAAATAAATTGATTACAACGTTATTAAAAAATAATAAATTTTTACTAACATTTAATAAGTTACCTATACCGTTGCCTGTAATCAAATCTTGCAAGTTGAATTTGATCCACTTCCCGTTTTCCGATTGAACATGTATAATTCGGACGACAATGCAGTATTATCTGATATAGAGTCTGATGACGGAGCTGGAAGGTGGCCTTAGGAACTTCGTAATTAAACGACGCAACCCCACCGAGTTTGTGCACGTTTAATTCGTCTTGACGAGTACTTGGATAATTTATGGCAACCAGGGTCTGATGATGGAGTTGGAAGGTGGCCAT
>JAAOEG020000025.1:10272059-10284087 GCA_011763625.2 Papilio bianor | reverse complement strand
CGCTTGACCACGATCCCACCTGGTGTTAGTGGAGATTTGGTCGAAAGATGGTACGCGCTAGCCTAATAAGTGCCTAATCACTCTACTTCTATATATAATAATTCGAATCGATAAACAATCCGTTATTTTAACCGACTTTAGAATAAGAGGTGGTAGTTAATTTGGCTGTAGGTTTTTTTTAAAAGATGTATAACATCTAATCTTTGAAAAAAAAAAACATTTGAGTTCAACAATGAAAAAATACTTTTTTGTTTATCATTAATCATTTCTATTTTTTATTACATATGAAAGTTATATATATATTACGAAATAACGAACACACAGTTTGATAGAAAATCATAAAACGGCGAACGTTTGCGTAATAGAAAGAAGTTTTTCGTTATACCGAAACAAACCCACAAAATAGAAATCTCTGGAAAGTTTCGACGAAAAACGGATCTGTCAAGTCTAGTCACGTTCTATTCAAGTATTTTTGGCAAAACTATCTCGTGTACCGAATAGTTTAAAAAATGGCGATTGATTTATTTTCATTAACATTTTAATATACATGAAAATTTGAATAACATATGATAATTAGCAAAGATTAATGCCGACATACACGGGCAGCCTTAGGTCGACCAAATGTTGATATTAGCTAGAGACAAAGCAAGATAGATTCAACAGAAATAATTCATAACTCTATCGCGGGTTTTTCCAACCCTTTACTAAAATTACAATTATGCGTACCTTGTAAAACATTGTACAGAATTAAAAGTGCCTTAAATTTAAATTTATTTAGTTACGATCTTACTCATAACCGTATTAAAGATTTATTTTAGAACTAGTTATGGCCCGCGCCTCCATTCGCGCGGAATTAAAAAAAAAAATTAATTATTAGCCAATGTGTTTTGCCACAAAATGATCTACGTGTGTGCTAAATTTCATTGAAATCCGCTAAACCATACTGGAGAAACTTTGATATAAACGTGCATACATCCAAACATTCGCCTTTATTATTCGACTAGCTCTTGCCCGCTACTCCGTCCGCGTGAAATTGAAAAAACTTAGAAAGGAGCCTATTTGTTTTTTCAACTGAGTTCTAGATCTTGGACAAATTTAATCGAGAATCATTGATCCGTTCTGAAGATACTTTCAAATAAACATCCATCTAAACATTACACTTCGCGAAATAATACCAGTCCCACTCACCCTGAAGAAGAGCCCCGTAGTCGGTGCCGACACTGGATTAAATATACGTGAGTTAGCCGTTTTTATTTTGTTATAATAATGTCTCACGAAAGTTTAAACAGTATTAATTACACTTATATCGTTATATTTTGGTTGATTGACACAATATCTTTCGGTTTCTTATTAATAATTACCGAATAATACTAATTCTATTCGGTAAACAATTATAAATTGACTTTTATCTTAGAACTAGCTTTTGAAAGCGACGCCGTTTGCGCGAAATTGAAAGGAAAACATAATTAGTGGCCTATGTTTCCTTCCAGACTGTGTTCAACATTTATGTCAACTTTCACGAAGCTCTGTTAAGTCGTTCTAAAGAGACCTAATAAACATCCATCCTAGCTTTCGCATCTTACTAATTAACAGATATTTTCATCTCATTTAATTTTTTTCCTTCTATTAAGAGTTATTTCGTGACATAACATTACTATAACATGTTCTAAGCAGGTTTCATTTATATTCAAAAGACTCCCGTGTTAAAAAGTAACAGATTTCCCACGCCAAGATGATTGCTTCGTTCAATTTCGTAGTGAGCTTATAGTATATGCAATTTATTTTATACCAGCTGTTAGTTGTTAGTTTATTCTATGTAAGACTGGTTGTTACTACTACCCATGTTTTTTTTTAAAGAGAAGGGGGCAAAAGAGCGACAAGAACACTGAGGTGATCAACGACGACCATGGAATCTGCAATACCAGAGAAACCACAGATGCGTTGCCGGCCTTTGAGAAGGAGATAGGTTCGCTTCTTGAAGGTCCCTAAGTCGTACTGGTTTGAAAATACCGCCGAGGCCAGACCATTCCACGAAGCGGCTGTGCGTGGCAGAAAGTGACGCGAGAACCGCACTGGTGAGGAATGCCAGCCATCAATGTATTTTATTTTTACTTATTTACTAGCTGTTGCCCTCGAATCCGTCCGCACAAAATTGAAATAATACTTAGTATCCTACGTATTATTCCAGACTAATATCTATAACAGTACAAAATCTCAATAAGATATGTTAAACCATTGCGGAATTATGGAGTAACATGTAAAAACAAAATTAACGTATCCCACAGGAACCCTAACTAGTTCCGAGATCAAAGTATCCTATGTGTTCTTCCAGACTATCCCATATATGTATGCCAAATTTCATCGAGATCTGTTCCACAGTTTATGCGACAAACTCTAACAAACATCCATTTATCCATTCATATAAACTTTCGCATTTATAACATTAGTAAGGTATAAGAAACCAAACTAAACGTTAAAGGCTAAATTATCTATTTTAAATAAAATTTTGTCATAAAGAAAAGTAAACAGAAAACAGAAAACTTTTACATAAATTATGAAATATAACCTTTACATAAATACTAATTGAACAGATAAGAAAATTAACCCAGAGTACTCTTGTTTTTAAGGTTATTAGAACTGAAATAATAATCTGTAATTTTACGAAATAGATCAATTTATTTACAGAATGCTCTCGTGTTGAGTTCCCTTTGTAGCCTTAATTGTTTGTTAATTAAATTTTCGGTTCATATCAATAACGTAATTTAAAAATTATATCGTATTAAATTTAAGGTAATAAACACTTTGGTTATAATTAAAGAATCGATTATTAGACAGATCAAGATCGATGCTTAAACCTATTATATACCTTCTACGTATTGTCGTAGAGTCAAAATAATCCGCGTTAAGTTTTCATTGTTTATTAATTTCATCACTACATGGTATAAAACAAAGTCGATTTCTCTGTCCCTATATCCCTATGTATGCTTATATCTTAAAAACTACGCTACGGATTTTGATGCGGTTTTTTTTAATAGATAGAGTGATTGAAGAGGAAGGTTTATATGTATTAACGTCCATTAAATAGTGAAGAAATACCGTTATTTTTGAGGTTTCTAATGAGTTGTCGTAAATAATTATATTTTTTCCGCTAACATTGCAACAAACGCAGGCTCAACCCTAAGAGATTTATGAAAATAATGTACTAAGTATATATTTTATACCAGTGCGAAGCCTAGGGTTGCTAGTAACATACATTTCGAAATATCCTCGTCTACAATACATATTTCTTCGAGAAAGTATTACGAGTAACGCTTAACTGTTTATAAATTCCATTGTTTAATTTTGCCAATTCGTACAAATATTTCGGCTTATTGACCGCAATAACTGCGAGATAACAAGCCACAATTCACTTATAATAATATGCTAATGCCAAATTTTAATTTCGTAACAAATATTTTTAAATAATTTCTGATGTCACAACTTTTTGATGAATTTGCTTTACAGTTCAGGGGTTGCTAATGAAATTTCCAATCTTGTCTTTAATTAAATTAAGAATAAACATTATTTTTGTTATGAATACCAGTAAGTATAGTTAGACTACTAGTAAAATGTAAAGAAAGAAAAACAAATACATTATTACTTAACTATACACACTGGCCCGTCTTAACATATCCTGCAGGGCAACCGGGTCGTAAGGTTCCCCGGGCGAAAGGCGCTAGCAGAGCATTACGTCTAAATTTGGGCATTGTTTCTTACCCCTAGGCACCCAATATAATTAAGAAGGCTCCATATCTCTAGTATAATTCGAGTTAGATTCTAAATTCTCTTTTAATATTCACTTGCAACCTAAGGTTTAGAATCTCTGATATAGAATATAAAAAATAAAGATTCTTTTTTTGCATTATGGTTCAAAAATACAAAATTAGAATCTACAAACATAATGATAATTTCAAAAATGAATAATTAAGTGAGTGAAATATTATTGAATTTCCTGTTTATATTTTTTTATTAAATACATTTCGTATGAGTATGTTTAAATAAAATTTCACTCTCTTTGAGCTCTTATCCACGCCCTCGAGTGCTTTCTTGCATAAAACCGTACGAAAAAACACTAGCAAATAATATTAAAAAATATATTTTAATAGAATAATAACTTTATCAAACACATATTTGATAATACATTTATCAAATTGGGATATTTCTTGTAGAGAATTTACCAAAAAAAAGAAATAGTATATAATTCAGGTGTAATTACTTACCCCTTTTTAAATTTTACATTTTTTATAATTGAATTTATGTTCTTAAACATTTTATTCAAATATTTATATATTTTTATTAATATAATAAAATCCTTTTCAAAATAATTTACTGACCTAAGTAACTTCGTTCCTAAAACATCGTTGCATTAAACAAACTCAGGTTCCAACTTGTACAAGGAAATAACAACAAATATTAGTTACACTGCAACGCGTTAGAATTTCCTGCTGGAAGCTAAACAAATACAAACATTGCTTAAATATGAAAGCTTTTATAGAACTACTACTTTTACTAAGTAAGCAAGGATCAAGCTGTAGTGCCAATGCTCTTGATACTTGAATGTTAAATGTACAGTTACAGAAACATATTCGCTGCCTACTTAGGATCGAATATCGTACATTTCTTTATATTATAAATTGACTAACGAGAAAGCAGACACCTGGATATTGACTTGCGGAATTGCAGATTACCTACGTTTAAACGACGGAAGAGGGGACTCACAGAAATAAATATTCTTCTTCCTACGTGTACCCTCGTCTCAAGTCTACTTACCATCCTTTCCGTATTAGAATAATAGCATAAAAGGAAAGAGGTCTATCATTATTCAAAACGCACATTCACCACGTGAAACGCGGAATAGTTTCCACTTTACGCCTGTCTTCTGTGCGGTTGTGGTATTGCACGAGGCGAGCTGGCAGATTCATGCAACAGATGTGGCTGGTCTACCGGTGTTACCGTAACAGGTATAGTTTAACATATTTGTATGTAGCCGTAGCAAGTTTTCAACGTTTGTGCGCGTGAAATTACATTTCACGTGAATTGCTAGAAAATAAACGTCCTCGACTGTACGTAAACTGTAGCACCGTATTGCAATCAATACACGACAGGTACGAGTAAGCTAACAAACGCGTTATATTCCGCTGCTATAACACAATATTGTTATAGCAAAAAAAAGCAATAGCCTTTAGTAACTCGTCTTTTTTTTTTACTTTTTTACAGCAGTAGTTTTTTTTTCAAAAGTGAATATGTTTTTGTACACATGTTTTGGCAGTGCATACTAAAGGATAGTGCGCGATATCCAATGCCGTTCCTCACTTTATCTGACGTTATATTGAGCTATTTAAATGTGTATCTGCTGTATACTGTTTTTTTTTTTTTTAAATTGCAATAACAACATAATCACGCTCGTAAACCAGGAAGGTAGGACCACGGACGGTCCTGACATACCTGCCTCGCTTCTTCTACATTAATACTACGCAAACGCTCGTCATTTTCCGTCTGTTAATACCGCCCTTCTTGAGTATCTCATCAATCTGGACGGTATAAGTCCATCTGGGGGACGGCCCCGACCGACGCTGCCCCTCACTCTCTCATTAGAACTCTCCCTTGTTACTCTTTTCATTCAACCTTTCAACGTGTCCAAACCATCCAAGCATGCGTTTCTCAACTCGACTCATAACATCCTCTTCCATACATCAATGTAGGTACTATTATCGCATTATGAATCGCCAGATGTACCTTCGTCGACACATATTTACTTTCTACTAACGTACCAATAGCTCCATTCATCCTATTTCCTAAATTTACTCTTCGCTCTATATCCTCCACATGTCTTCCATCCTTATTAAAGATGAATCCCAAATATACAAAAATACAAATTCATCCACCTATTCTGCTTATTACTGTCTGTCTCTATTTCAATAAGTGTCTTACTATCCTCTCTTACAAATAACGTAACTTTTTTATCTTCATACCTTTGCCTTTCAGAGATTCTTTGAACACATTTATCATTTCCTGTAAAGCCTCCTCCTACGAGGCAAATATTGTTTGGTCGTCAGCGTATGCAAGACATTTCACAATTAAACCATTCATTCTTAATCCCTTATTTTCTCTTCAATCCTTTTATAAAGTTTCAGAACCATATATGTTAGTATTATGCATGCATCTCGGTTTTTTTTCTTTTTTTTGTTACTGACTTGTCACTGATTTCCTTGAAGTGTCACAGCTTCACAGGACCTGAGGTGGCCGAGCGCAGATATCGGTTAGCCTAAACTCTTGTAAGAGTAACTAGGCTCGAGAACTCCCTCAGGAGCCTCGTGCCGTTAACTCATTATTGTTACCTTGTGAGGCCGCCGAGCTCTTAAATCGCTTCGGTGGAAGCTCCATGGAGTGACTGGGTGGGAATGGGGAATGGTACTAAAAAATTACTGACAATAATCTGAAAATGTGATATACTTTTCTGGTTATTAAGAATGCATTTCATTGTTTCACTTAATACGCATCCAGATAAGTTGATCGATGTTTTCGCAGTCAACCGTAGCGAAGCTGCCGCGAACAGTAAATTTATCTGTATTAAATTATTTGCGTAATTATAAAACGTTCGATTACTTTACGATTAGCTGGTAGACAGATTGTTGTAGGTATCACTAAAACACGTTGCGAGGCGACACTATTTCTAAAGAGTCGTTGAACAAATCTCAGTAATACATTCAAAATTACGATGGACGTACACCAATAAATCTGTGAGGAATCTTATAATTAAAATAATGTATTTGCTCACATTTACATAGGTTCGTTCGACACGTTATTATCTTATATCATTCTTTTTCATATAATATTTGTTTTATGATAATCAAGACAACAGCTAATAACATTATAAATAAATCCTTTTTTAATCAACAACAAAATGTTCTCTACTTCAATAAAAGTAAGTTATGCAGTGAGATTCATACCCCACCTTGGGTCTAGGAGCCCATACTAAGTTAAAGGCAGTAGTCAGTGCACTTGCCGAGTGCAGATTGGTTGACTTCACTCACACCCTTCGCTTTGAGTCCAGAATGCATCACGATATGTTACTTCCACGTAAAAAATCTGAAATAAAAAAACATAGTACATGGCGGGGATCGAATACCAACTAATAGAATACACGTCGGATAGTTAACCACCGCGCCATCGACGCAGAAGTATAGTAGTATATCTATGTCTACGAAAATAGATCTAATATCGCTAGTAGAAGTGTTCCGACAGTGGAAACCCACTGTTACATGAGACAATACGATGTACAGGAAAGTACGCTTGTGTAAACGTAGCTTATAAGTCCTCGTTTGATATGCTTGCGCATTCAGCATTATACGCATATTTGAACGAGCCATTCGCTTTTTTTTTTATTTATTTCATTTCGCACTTTTCAAAGGAGTAACGTCAAAGATTTCGGTTTAATTAAACGGACAAAGAAGTAGAAAATATGGCAAGTTTCATTAACTAAATTATAAGTTGATTTTATTTTCTAATTTAACAAAGTGATAATGTTTTTTATTCATAAAGATGTTTAGGGAGTGTTTTAAGGATGCAATTTTTTTTTTAATTTGATTGAATTTTTACGTTAAGCATTTAACTATAATAAGGTTATAAAATGATTGAGAATTGACTTATTTCGGTCAGTAAATATAAAAGATTACGCGTCTTCTAACGTACATCCTGTTGTAATTACTTTTATTAAAAAATAACAAATTCCTTTTTTTTTTCAGAAAGCCATCATCTTTTTGCTTACACTACTAACAACGCTCTACGTAAATTCCGCAAATGATGATAGTAAATAAATGAAAGTCGATAACAACAAATTAAAGGATAACTTTGCAGAAAAAATACTACCCCAAGATACAAAATGCAGCTATCACTGCGATGTTAATATAGCATTGTGCGAGAAGTCGAAAGAAGTAATTGTTTGTAATGTGTAAAATCCACATTTAATTTTATATTTTTTTATTTTTACTCAGTCTTAGAAAGTTTTTTGTTTTTATTATGTTTGTGTTCTATCCTGGATATTTTCATTTTTTTAACCGATGAATTTAATCCAGATGAAAAAGGCACAAATAAGAACGTGTGCAAAAAAAAGTCTCTGGTGACGTCTGTCTTCTTTTTCTGTCCTTTGTTTTTTCTTTGGCATCCCTTAATGTTGCCATCGGTTAAAAATGAAAATATCCAGGATAGAACACAAACATAATAAAAACAAAAAACTTTTTAAGACTGAGTAAAAATAAAAAAATATAAAATTAAATGTGGATTTTACACATTACATGTTCTAATGCTGCATGGGCACCCTGCGTCTACGTGCATTTTGATACCGATTCCTGACATGCAACCTATTATGAAACTTCGAGAAATTGACGATAGGCTAGCCTGGAATCAAAGACTCCATCCAAATTCGGCACTAGGCAAGAACTACAGACCAAAATATATGAATGTGTACCAAAAATTGAAAGATACTGACTACGAGTCTCTGGAAGCTACACCAAATTATTAATAGCAATAAATTTTAACTTTCTTTCATTTTGACTTTCTTACAGCATTGACAAAATTGAAATTCAATTTCTCTGAAACCTTAACAACATCTATTCTCGAAAGTTCGTTTGAAAGCCTGTATCTATTTTTAATTCTCAGTTTTTACTTTTTTTTTATTAAAATGTATTTTACAAACTTGCACATGCTTTCTTTTTTCTATGCACAGTTTAGTTTTATCGTATTTGCTTGATTTGAATAAATGGGGATGAAACTTTCCGTTGTTTTATTTAACATCAAAATAAAGAGCCAGTACCTCTTTGGAGTATTTGACTTCCATAAAAAAAAATCCCTCTTAGTAACCAAAAACATAAACAATATTTACAAAAGATATCAAATAATAAGAAACCAAGTCTGGCTAATGGGAAGAGGATCAGCTAATGCTGCCTACAGCCCGCTTTAACATCTTCGCACGAATGGCTTTGCTCGGTGCAATACCACAACCACACAGAAGACATTTCGTCTGGTGAGTGTGCGTTCTGCGGCCTAATTTTAGTCCTCTTTTGCCCTTTTCTTATGAGGAAAATATGGAGAGGGAAATAGTGTCTGTCGATTAAAGGTAAAAAAGGTATCTGAAATAGCGGATGTGTATGTAGTGGTCGTTTCGCAATTTTAGCGAATTCAGGTGGCGCCTTGCTCGTTAGCAACCTTATACTTTAAAAATGCCGCGCTGGTTTTAAGCCTCTCCGACATTATTTTAATTTCAGGTAATTTAGTATGCGGTCACATCAAAGGTTTTTTTACTTATTTATCTTAACTTCGCCCAGTTACCCTTAAAAAGGCTTTTATTTCACATTTTAATAAAATGATGCTACTATCAAAGTTATCTAAGAAATATTCTAAGTGAATTCAAGTAAACTGAACAGTGGAACGATATATGTACATAGGGATTCCTCTTTAACTTTGTAAGCCCGTACAAGATCCAGTAAAGTAGATTTACTATAATAAAGCCATGTAGAAAGCGTACTTCCTCGCGAAGAAAAAGCTTTTCTCGACAAAGACTTCTTTCAATTATCGTCTTTGTAAAACGTGAACGACTCCACGTCTAATGTTATCATATCCGTTTATCTGTCCGTTTGTTTGTAAGGATGTCTGTTAGTTCGTGCGCCATTATCTCGGATACAGACAAACAGATTTGGATCTTTGGTGGGCTTCACTAATATATTTTGGTAAAAATCACAATACATTCTGTCTTAGTAATATTTCAAATAGTGCACTAATAAAGAAACTATAACAACATTAAATGTGAAAATCTTGATATCCAATGTAAGTTGGTCTCAGATTTATTTGATTAACATATAAATTAGGGTTCACCTTAGCTTATACATTGTTATTGAAATATGACCTCACAAAGAAAGTTGCGAGCGACAACTCGCCTTTAATATCACTTTTTATGTTATAATTTTCATAATTGCGAAATATAAAATATAATTAGCAAAATACTGGCCAATAAAAACGAATATACGGATGTTGGATCCTTTTACGGATCATTTTATTTTTTATTTGTGATATTCGTCGGGACAAATATTAAGGAAATTTAATTAAAGTAATGTCCTTTGATTAATTTCGTCCGGCTGATTTAATCCGCTTTATTTTCGGTACCGGCATCGCTAGCAAGTTTCTGACATTGATTGAATTTTCGATTCAATTTTCCTTTATGCATTCCCATCAACGGACGTATGACATCGGCCGTATCAATTACCATACCTCGCATTCGAAACAAACGTTTTATTTCCACGTTCAATATTCGATGATGGATTTTTGAACGATTTTATCTACATGCTTCACCACTTTGCACTAAGATCAAATATGGAAACAGTTACAATGAAACTTTGAATTATTTTGAGCGACTTCCCAAGAGAAGGAGGTACTCAATTCGTCTATATGCAAAAATATAGAACCTACTTATTAATGATGTTAGAAAGAATTGCAGCTCTTTAAATATGCTGCATTATTTTGTTACTGTTTAGTGCTATTGTTGAGAAGATTTTTTTAGGAAGTCGGTTAACTTTTTTAGTGAAACTTTTTGACTTTGATATAGTTTGGACTGGTTAGATTATATGCTTTTCAACGGAATTACAACGTATGCTCTTCAGTTCTATTCTACAAACTATAAAAATACTGAACAAAATGCACAACAGAAATAAAATTGATTCATGCAGTGAATGATTTAGTTCCATCTGGCTGCGGAAAATTGTATTTGAGTTCAGTATTAGATTATCGAATATCGAATTGTGAGGCGTTGCTCGTCCGGACGTATGAAAGCGCAGCGTTTGCAGAGACAATTGGTTCTAAAAAATGAAAAATAAAAGGATTTCATATAAACCAAGAAAAACGCTCAACTGGATCACTGCTTTTTGATGTTTATATTTTATATACAGAAAAAAGAAACTATAAATAAGTGCCAAGAAAAATTTAATTGTTTGTTTGTATGCTTTGTATCTCCAAAACTACTGATTTGAAAAATTCCTTGAGTGATACAGGTTTTTTTTTTAATTCTGATTAATTTTGAAAGACTAGTACATTATAATAGGTGTCAAAAACGACGTGTTCTTGAATTTTTTTTTAATGCTGAAGAACATTTAGATTTCATGTTTGTGAAGTAAAACATAAAGGTAATGGACAAAGAAATCCAATTTTACATTAAAGTAAACGCTGATTTGGAAATTAGATTTAATAAAAGTAAATATTTAAACATATCTGGCAGTCAATTTCATTTATAAACCATTTAGATTAATATTGATAAATTGCGAAAAAAACTTCTAAAACACGCACAAGCAAAGATGAAAATTAATACATTACAAAATAAAATAGATATTACTACCCATAGTTCTCGGTTACAAAACGAAAGTGTTTCCTTTGATTCCGAAGCCCTTTTATATTTAATTTAACCAGCACTTTATCAGGTCGTTCGGTCTTCAATATCCGCCGATCAAAGGCCTCGTTTATTAGGAAATCGATCTTGTGAATCGAAACGTTTAAATAGTGTTAATCGTTTATCAATTATTTGATTTGGGCTTTTAAAGATTAATCTTGAAGTGGAACTTACAAGACATTTTCGGCAAACAAAACGGTTACATGATTATAAGTTAAGTTAATACAATTAATACTGTTACTGGATTAAAGGATAAAAAAACAGAATTATATTAAATAGGTATATAATTTTATTAACATACCAAATTTTAAAATTATAATCTGTATTAATACGTGTATTAATTCAGCCGTGAGAAAAAATAAAGGGTCGGTTAAGAAATATTGAATATCTCGGAAGATATAGACGCTAACTAACTGAAATAAATTGTGCACGATAAACAATTAAATATCCTTAAAATGAAATACAATATTTTTATTAATTTATTTATATTTCATTACTACTTTTAAAAACAGAATTTAATGAAAAATACCGTAATATCCAACCAAGTTTACGTAAGAT
>JAAOEG020000025.1:10119335-10131458 GCA_011763625.2 Papilio bianor | reverse complement strand
AATATCAAATTATTTTTATTAGGTAAGCAGTGTTGTTTCGAGTCAGGTCGTTAACCTGCGACAAATTTATTAATGTTCCTTTGATTTTTTTAATCAAAAAAACATGTTTCGATTTATATTAATTCATTATTTAACCGTCGAATTTATTACAATTACAGAAAGAAAAAAAAAATAAGATAACGTAAAGGTTAACAAAATTAAATTATACTTAATGTACAAATTATTGATGATGGAAATTCTGTCATTATCATCATACAGATTTGTTGGTTTTTACTACCATCAAATCGAAAGGCCCAGAAAAATCGGCAACCAAAACAATGTTCGGAATGCGATTTAATACAAGAAGTGGGAAGAGATTGGTGCAAACAAAATAATGTCCTCAGTGACCGACAATACGGATTTCGTCTGGGTTTGGCACGCTAGCCTTATTAGCAAACTTTCGGCGTACGGGATATCCCCTGGTCTGTACGAATGGATCCGTCGTCAATGGATAGTCTTCTGACCGTCGTCCTCAGGGTACCGTTCTTTGTGCAACTCTTTTCCTGCTGCACATTAACGACCTACACATTCCCGGTATCTACGGGTTTGCAGATGACAGCACAGTTATAGAGAGTTACCTACCGGGTGGTCGGACCCGAGAATCCAACCTTTGTGGTCGAAGTACCGCGAGTTTGTACGAAGCGATTTGAAGCATTCCTTCCTGCCATTTGAAGTTCCTTGTGCGTACCGCAAAGGACTGGAATAAGTTGCCTGTTGTCTGTTTTTCCGTCCAAATATGATGTTGGAACCTTCAAAAGTAGAGTGAATTGGCACTTGCTAGGAAGGCTCGTACCACCTTTCGACCAAATCTCCACCCACATCAGGTGGGATCGTGGTCAATCGCTGGCTTATCAAACGTAAAAATAAACTTATTTTACTTAAAATCGACCACAAAGTCGTTTTAACTAATTAAACATACTAACCTTGCCATACTTACATATTATTGATACTCGTATAGCGTTATTTGTTTAATGTCGATCATTATACTTTTAAATAAAATTAAATATAATATTCAAGTTCATATAAAACAGATTCCAATATATTTGACATTATAAAAAAAGTCAAAAGAAGTAGAGGACGACCATGCAACTGATCGCAAATCAGTTCAATTTGTATCTGTAGATATTACTTTGTACCTGCAGATATTACCCTTATGATTTGTGACACCTCGCGACTCAGTTCAGAAAGTTTAAGTGTATCTCGTTGAGCCAAGAGCTTCTAATTTAGTCGTTGATATAGTTCCAATTTAGTGTTGTCATAGACTTGAAATGATGATGAAATTATGAACTGTTGTAACGGTCTAAAGCTGATTACGTTCCGGTTAAGGTTCCGATACCTGGGTCCTTAGGAAAAAGGATGAGAATGCCATTTTGGTGTTTGAGAGTTTGAGACAAATATCTTGAGTCGTATATTTGGCGCGATGTGCAAGTAAGGAGCGAGCGAGCTCGAGCCATTGGCTCTTCGCCGTTCTTTTTCGGCACGCCACAATTTAACCGGACTTTAGGTGGGCGAGCGCAGATGGCGCTTAGCACAAACCCCGTTTTAAGAGTAACTAAGTTCGAGGACTCCCTCAGGAGCCTAGGCTTGGGTCTTTACTTTGTTATTATTACTGGATTGGAGTGAAGTAGTTTTCAATTTCTTTAATTCCTCGTTATTTTAAGGTAAAGTTTAAAGGAAGTTATGCTAAAGGATGAATTCGAAACACAATTAAAGTTGCTGTAAGGAAGGGCTTAAAGCTATTTGATGGGTCAATGCTTAAGCACTTGACTTGCAATCTATGCTATGCAATCTTGCAATGTGTTTAATTTTCTCCATGTACATTGGTACATTAAACACATTGGTGTTTTCCAATTTTCGTAATATCCTATATATTTATCCGTCGTTCTTACGGTGAAGGAATAAAATCGTGATGACATATCTGGGAAGAAATTCAAAGATATGTGTGAAATCAACCCGCATTGGGCCATCGTGGTTGACTAAGGCCTAGTCACTAGAGCCCCTTAGTGGGGACGTATAGTGAGCTGATGATCAATTATTATTAATATTAAAATATTTGTATGAAAGTTTACGTAAAGTAAACCAAATGAGATTTTTAAAATAGTTGTGTTATGAGCTAGCTTACGAACGTTATTTGCATAATAATTCATTGTCAAATAATCATATTCTTGGTATATTTCACAAACTAGTTTGATGTCCGGGTAAACCAGACCAATGTTCTCGTTTGTCAATATTAGTAAATAAAGCATGAAAACCAAAAAAAAGCTTATAAGATTATAGATATTTAACTATTAAATAGCAAAACTATGGCATTGCACTGTTTTTATGTATTTTCTTGTAAAATTTAGTAACTATTTACTTGGATATTATTTAAATTATAAATGCGAGTGTTTAGAAGGATGGATGTTTGTTAGAAGGTATCTCTAGAATCGCTGAATGGATCTCGATAAAGTTTGGCACAGATATAGAACATAGCCTGAAAGACCGTATAAGCTATGTTCAACCGGCTAGACGGGTCGAAGTCGCGGGCAAAAGCTAGTTTATTGTGGTACTAAAAATGACAGTATTTAGTGAAAGCAAAAATATTATATTCGATTTAGAATGAAGATATTTTTAGACAACTAACAGTCGTAGAACCCTCTTTAACATCTTCGCACGAATTGGCCGGTTCGCCCACCGCTACGACGACTTACAAAACAGGCGTGAAGTGGTTCCGCGTTTCGCGTGATGAGTGTGCGTTCCGGAAGCATAACGTTAATCCTCTTCCCCTTTAAACCATTTTCTTATAAGTGAAGACTTCCCGATGTCGGGAAGGGGAAGTAGATTTTACAAAGGAGAGGACGTCGTTGTTGATTACAGGTAGGCACTGCATCTACATTTGCGGATGTTTGTGGGCAGCGGTCATTTCGGTACTTCAGCCTTTTCAGGTGGCAGCTTGCTCGTTTGCCACCTTGTAATATGAAAACAACAACGACATATGGCGCTTAATAAGAGTTTTATCTTTAATTTTTAGAAATAGCTTAGCAATTATGTCAATAGTTTCAAATCGTTATCTGATTTAAATTTTCATTATTCCGAAGTGTAACATGCTGGTGTATAAAACCACGAAGGCCGAATAACACTTCGAGAGCTTTTTTAGTTCCAATTGAATATGACGCATAACAGTTTCTAATGATAAGTATATAATAAAGCATATAACTCGATGAGGTCTTCAATAACCAGGATGCGGATATAGCGGTCAAAAATAAATACCTTTGTAATTATGATTGGCATCTCGTGATCATTTATAACTTTATTTGTGGTTATATAGTTATTAAAAAAAACTAGTCTTAACTTTGTAGAATTAAGATATTTAACGGACTTCTTTTGAACTTCCATCAATAAAACAAACCATAAATAAGGCGCTTTTTTTAGCACAAATTAACTCTATTGTAGTAATCATAGATGCCAGCAACATCTTTTGCACGAATGGTTCGTCTCGCCTGGTGCAATATCACGACTACACCAGAAGACACGCGTGAAGTGGAAGTAATTCTGCGCTTCGTTTGATGAGTGGTGCGTGCCGGCGATTGGAGCCCTGTTTCGCTTCCCACCCTTTTCTTATAAGGAACGGATGGGAAGGGAAAATTGTCTATTTCTGTGTGTCTCTTTCATCAACGGTTAAATGTAGGCATCTGCCACCGCAGATATATATGTTCAGTGGTCACTTCGCCATTTCGGCGAATTCATGTTGCTGCTTGATCCTTGTAAAACAAAAACTAAGTGTTGCAGACAATATCCTTAAAGTAGTTTTGACGTCAGCTCCTATATGTGTCCACCGAGGGGCTCGCTGTCCAAGTTAAAGGTTGAAAGTCACGAATATCGGTAAATGGCGGGGTTCGAACCCAGACGTGTATCTACACTTCTGGGTTCGAACAGATCAGTCTAGAGCTTAAACTTTGAGCTACCGATGCCTTTTCAAAATGAAACTATAAATAGCAAAAACTATTCTGTGATATTTATAATAACGCAACTTTGTCCAATATTTTATCAGGCGCCTTCTCATTCCGAAAAAATTACACAATTAACAATAGATTCTTTATAAAATAATAGATTTAGCTTAGATTTGTTTTATATATAATAAAAAAAAATACTAGTAGTAATTAACATATGACATAAATTAATTAAAATGTATAAACAACGACAAATTTTTGGAAGTTTTAATGCCATTTTGAAACAATAGATGTCGCTATATATCTTATTGGAGATTGATCAAACTGATCAACGAGCGTTGATAGCTTTTATTGACTCTTAAGTGCCTTAGTTTAGATAGTTACCGCCAGATGTCGTTATTTTGTAAGGAATTGAGACAGCGATGATAGGTAACTACTTAACTAACTTCAAAGTTGCTGCGACTTATTTTAGTAAAGTGCAAATCCGAAAAGTAACATGCAAATACTCACATTTAATTCAGAAGAGTACTTTACACTTTTCGTGTGAAATTGATTAACTATTCGATTATTTCATACGTACTTAGATTCGTCACCAAACATTCAATGACAAACCCTTTAGGTGCGAATAAACCGTATGGATGCGTATGCGCACACGCATGTTCCTTCGCGGACACAGTATGGCGTCTATTATTCTAATACGAAATTAAAATCGTTAAAGGAGTAAGTAATTGCAAAGTGTACAAGGGAGACAGCGATATTTGAAGAGTGAGTTTTGAATGATGAGACGTAAAGCCCGGTTGGTAGGGTTCGGCAAGAGGTGCGAATGTTATCAGAGTGGAGAGCGTAGACCGGGAGTCGGGAGCGGGCCTGGGGAGTGGCGGTAGTTGTTGGTCGGGGGGTGGGTCCGGAGGGCGAGCGGCCGGTGCACAGTATAGCCGGCGGTCGTATCGGACTATCGGTATATTAGTGTTTGCCGTTGGAGTCGGCAGTCGCGCGTGCAACCTCGGCCGGCACGCACGATGCTCGCGCACCCGCACGTGCTAGCCGCCGCGCTCATCTGCGTCCTCGCTGGCCAGATCGGCGCCGGCGCCAGCCTGCACTGCGCCATGCGCCGCGAGATTTCGCCCTGCACATGCCGCCGCGAAGACAGCGGCACCGGCGCCGTAGTTGTCGTCTGCCAGCGCATCGCCACCTATCAGGACATAGCCCGCGCCCTCGCTAACAAGTTCAGCCCCGAGACCAAGATCGGCCTCGACATATCCTATTCTCAGCTGCCGGACTTCGAGCAGCACAGCTTCCGAGAGCTCGGTCTCTCCATCACCAGGCTCAAACTTAACTTCGACAATTTGAGGCAAGTTTTACAACTTTCTCTATAAGCTAACGTTCTCTATAAGCACGACACCCAAACAGTATCCCTTGTAGAAAAATGTTTACGGTAAAGTCTATTGGCGAGTGTCAAAGAAACACAAACATAAAACATGATTACCAATACCATTTACTCACAGCTCCTAAAAACAAATATTACAATCCACATTGGGGTAAGATCACAATCGCCGTCCAGTAAATTTCCTTTGAGAATAACTTTATTATTGAAACAGTATTTGCTTATCAGCTTCGCAACTATGAGTTTTAACGTCGACGCAAACACGAGGGTAACGGACACGATGCTATCACAAGATTTCGCGATAAATAAGTTCTTCTTCTTTGCAATTTTGATATCGAGACGTTCTCGGACTGACTGCCGACTTTTATTGACAGCTATTGAAAGTATAGATATATTATTTAATGTCTTCAGTATTCATTACCACTACTTCGTCTCCAATAAACAACTACTTGACCTTCTATAGTGGACCGCCAATTATTAATTTAGTTTAATTATGAGTCACGTAAAACTCTGTCATATACGATCGTACACGTTTTGGTTAGATGTCTACGTTATATTGTTATTTTCTCATTATCAAGGGTCAAAGTCGCAGCGAAGGCGAGATTTTCAATCTGACAAATATCCAAACATATTGCTATCATTACGAAATAGTACATAAATTCCTTCATTATTGAATAACATTACTAGGGATATAGGTAAATGTTGTCAATATACATACATACAGGGACAACACCATTGAGTGGCGATATTTTGCAGGGTTATCTAAGGTCACCTCTAAAGCAGTAAAATTGAATGATATCTTAGTCTGTCGGTTCACTGTATTTACCCATTAATGCACTAACAAATTATAATAAACGCGCCTTGTTTGCCGTAATTAGCGATTTAACGATCATAGAATATCAAACAAAATATATATAAATAGATGTCCATAAAACAAAAAGGTACACATTTACACCATTATAACCTATTGTTTTTAAATAAGGATTTAACCAATTTTTATTATAACCTATCTCATTTAATGTTATAAATAGGAAAATTTACATTTTTATTAAGTAATTCCACTAATTTAAACAGGTCTGGATAAAAAATAGTGAATAAAATTGGAGTGTCTGTTTGTTATATTGAAATAACCGTTTTTACTACATGTATACGAATATATATAGGGTACATACACCAAAATAACATTTTTTACAACTTTTGTCTGTCTGTCTGACTGTGTGTCTGTTTGTTCCGGCTAATCTCTGAAATAGCTGGACCGATTTTGACGGGACTTTTATTGTTAGGTAGCTGATGTAATAAGGAGGAACTTAGGCTACGTTTACTTTAAAAAAATCTTTTATTTTAGAAAAAGAACGCGGATGGAGTAGCGGGCGACAGCAAGTTCTTAATCATGTTGTCTTTCTGCGTGCAATTAATTAATACAATGTAATTTTAAAAAAATGCTTGTATGATCATTTCCATTCATAGATGTATGATGAATGACCTATTAAAGAATACATACATTAGTTAATAACAATAGGATAATTTGTGCGCGGATTTGATACAAATAAATCTATAAAATCAAAATAAATCGCTAAATGTGTTTCTAAGCGCAAATCTCGAGACCAGCTGAACCGATTTCGCTTATTATTTTTTTAGAACATCACTTGAAGTACGAGAATGGTTCTTACGGTGAGAACAATTTAAAAAGAGGCCTGAAAGAGTCTAAAAACAACAATTTTCTATACTCCAATACAATCGATTCGTAATTTAAAAGTTAATTTGAACTTTAATACCATACCATAAAGTTCAAGTGTTAGTACCACACTTACTAAGTTTTATTTTAATTCCGCGCGGACGGAGTAGCGGGCGACAGCTAGTGTATGATTTAACTAAATGGATAAAGTATAATATAATAATATATTAGTAGAAATTCAAACAGAAAGATAATTCACGAAATTCGGTTCACCAGTCTCTTTCTAAATAAATTGATAAGATTAACAGACAAACACTGACCCTTTGACTATACAGAAATGGACTAAGCTTACGAGAATCCATTTGTGCTAAATAAATTCCACGGCACTTTTAAGCATGGTTATTAAAAAAATATCATAAATACTAATATGATTTCACATTTAATTGAGATGTGTTTATGAAGACGAGAGAGAAGAGAAATTAGGTATTAACGGGAGGCACGCGGGGTACTTGTTGGGGCTCTTTCCCCCGCGCGCTTTCTTGACTCCCTACAAGTCATTTAGATTTATCCAGCTCATGTCAACTCTCCCCTAATGGGGCTTGCCACCACAGCTACGGTGCTTCGGCGTCGGCTTTTTCTGGTCTGGTTACGTCAGAAACTTCGCACCTACCTCAGCATATCTTTCCTCCGCTCGTGCCATTACTTTGCGAAAGTCTGCAGACTTCTAAAATTGTGCGTCGTAGCGATCAAGTCATGGTAAAAACGTACGTATTAAACGCGATGACGAGATACTCAATTATTAAGATTTAATTTGAATGGCATCGTAATCGTAATAATCTTAATAGTGGTTGAGCCCGCAGCTAACATATTTAGGACGACTTGGCCGGCTCTCTCGGTGCAATACCACGACCACACAGAAGACAGACGTGAAATGGAAATATTCCACATTTCGTCTGATGAGAGTGCCAGAGGCCTAATTTTAGTCCTCTTTCTCTTCGCACCACTTATAAGAAAATGATAGAAAGGGTAAGTTGATTTGGAGGAGGAGGTGACGTGAAGGAAGGGAAATATACTCCTTATGTGCGTCTTCTCCTCTGTCGATTAAGGATAGACAGCGCAATTGCAATTGCGGATGTCTAGGGGCAGCAGTCGTTTCGCTATTTCGGTTAATCCACTCAATATTATATAAAGAAATCTATGTTTCTATTTTGATCCCCGAGCAGATACCAGATTACGCGGTAGCCACTATCTATACATCCGAACTTTCGCATTTACAACATAACAAAGAATAAAATTTAAACACTAAGCTCTTACGCTCGACTCAGTCAGAAAAAAAACTTATTTGGTAGCTTAGTTCTTCCAGACTATGTTAAACATCCATTCCAAATTTCATCCAGATCCGTTGAGCTGTGCTGGAGATACCTTGAAACATCCATCCAACTTAACTTTTGCATTTATATTAGTAAGAATTAAGATAAGACACTTTCTTGTTATTTAGCAACTATCTTGAAGTGTAGCCCCGTTTCACCTTCATTTACTGCTGATTATTCCGTGAATTTGAACATTTGAGTAAATATTTTTCAGTCAATCGAGTGCAAGTCATTAAACCTCATCTTTATAACAAACAAAGTTCCAATTATAGATTTTTATTTGACCACAAGTTGTGTAAAACAATAATACATTTAAAACATACGTTTGTTCAATATCTACCAAATGAACCGATGCTTGTTTATCCACAATGGATTCCTGAACCTAACTTAATCCATTAATAGAAGAAACATTGCTCGAATGATTTAATAAGGATCTAAGAAGCAATTCCATCTGGGTCGATGGATCCTAGGGCCGATCGGTCCAACAGGAAACACTAACTTTTAAAATCCTTTCTGTGCTATATCGAAAAATAATACCAAAAACATTTACGTTTTCTATATTATACCAAAAATTCTTTATAAATGTGTCCAGAATTTGATAAATTTTTAATATAATAAGAGTTGCTGCGAGGTTTTCTTTTCTAAAAAAAAAACAAATAAAAAAGTACCTAGCTTTTTTAATTAAATTGTTGCAATGCGCTTTAGTAGTTTTTAGGTTATTTCTGTTTAACGCAATACCTTGGCCGATTTAAGCCGGGGTTATAAGGGATTCGGGCTTTGTGAGCGCAAGCCAAAGGAACATATCAAGTCCGACGTACGAAATTCGACCATAACACATAATCAATGTTTTTTAAATGCTTTTTGCGCTTTTTCTTCATACTAATATACAGCCGTGAGCAACAATAAAGGGTCAGTTAAGAAAATTTGAATGCCTCGGAAGATGAAGACGCTAGCTAACTGAAATAAATTTTGCATGATACGAGTACACAATTAAGTATCCTATAGTAAGACAACACTAAGTACTAAAATCTAAATAAAAATAAAATTTAATGAAAAATACCGTGTTATCCAAGTTAACGTAAGATATCCTTTTTCGTTTATGTTTATTAATGAATTATAAATAAATTAATAATAATGTTTTATTTTATTTTAAGGATATTAAATTGTCTATCATGCAAAATTTATTTCAGTTACCTAGCGGCTTTATCTTCTGAGAAATTCGAACTTTCATAACCGACCCTTTATTTTTGCTCACGGCTGTTTATATCTGAGTCATATTTCTTGGTCATTTGTTCGCACAATTTTCTATGACGAATACAATTTTTTAACTGATTTAAAGATATCTAGTTTTCACATCGCAAAAAAGTTTTTGTTAAAAAGTCAGATAATTTCGATTTAAGTCGAAAATATGTAGATCTGCTATCACTTAATATCAGTAACCATTCGCTGCGAATATTTTTCCGCAAAGAAAATCTTTGGTAATCAAGACGGTCAAAGACAATCTCGTTGAGTCGAACGATCCATAATTGTCGTTCTGACATGGGCCAAAGGGTAATTAAATTAAAAAACGAGACCAATTAAACGAAGAGCGCTCGCCTGACCGAACGTGATTGTTCGCTCGTATTATGTTACACCGAGATATTTGCAAAAAACGACAGCTTTACTCTGGGTTTCGTCTGTCTGGATACTAGTATTTATATGTTGCATCCATTTCATTCTCTTTAATAAAACAAGGACTAGAATATGTTTCAATATAAACTTCAAAGCAGTAAACTTTTACAGTTAAATAATTTTGCTTTTGTGTAATAGTCTGAGATTTTAGGAGAAGTATGGCGTATTTCTTTATTGATTTACCATAGATAAATTTGAGCCTTATATAAAATTACTAGCTGTCCGAGCCGAAAGAAATCTTAATTATTAGAATACTATAATAGCTTTCGCCCGCGACTTTGTCCGCGCGAAATAAAGAAAAACTTAGTAGATTATTACTGATTATTGATTTCTGACATCTGACATGTTATCAAATTTTCATTCATACTTAACCAAATACAATATTACGTTTAGCTGTCATTTGTGTTTTGTTATTCCGTCAGATGCCTTTTTGTTATACTACGTTTTATAGAGACTTATTTAAGATATTTATTTTTGACGAAACCGTAGAAAAAAGTTTAAAAAAAGGTGGGGTAAAAAGTATTCTATGTCCGTTTCCTGGTTCTAAGCTACCTCTCCACCAAGTTTCATCCAAATCGGTACAGCCGTTCTTGAGTTATAAATAGTGCAACTAACACGACTTTATTTTATATATATAGATGTATTCTTCCAGACTATGTTTTACATCTGTGTAAAATTTCAGTGAGATCCGTTGATTCGTTCTGCAGATAACTTCTAACAAACATCGATCCACATTCGTATTTTTATATTATACTCTTACCAAAATGTTGTAGACAGTATTAATAAACATGATATTTAATTAAATATCAGTCGTGGTTTTCGGTTTACCACTTCTTGCGTTATTTATTTAACATTGCGCTTGTCCAATTCTGCTAAATGAGAAAAAAGCTATAAATCTTCTTGATATTGAATTTATTTAAATACCAGCTGTAGCCCGCAACTCTGTCTTCGAGGAATTAAAATAAAACTTAATATTCTATATGTTCAATATCTGTGCTAAATTTCAGTAAGATATGTTGAACCGTTGTAGAATTATAACATGAAAAAATAAAATTAATGTATCCCACGGGAACCGTAACTAATCGGGATCAAAAGTATTCTATGTGTTCTTCCAGACTATCCTCTGCATCTGTGCCAAATTTCATCTAGATCCGTTCAGCGATTTAGGCTACAAACACTAACATCCATCAATCCATCTAAACTTTCGCATTTATAATATTATGTTAAGATTAAAATAGTTAAGGTTACCTAAATTTATTTCTTAAGATGATAATGTTTATAGGTAATTAAGAAATATGAATTAATTAGAACCATCATAGACCACAAAGTATCAGTTCTGTATTTAATATGTTTAAGGATACATCGTATATTTGTTTTATAGAAAAACGGTCGCGTCGTTGACCTTCCATTCCTTATAATCAGTACGTAATTCCAATAAATTTATGTTACATATAACACTTACATAATTATGGCAGACGAGTCGTCAGTGCAATGTAAATTGCGATATCCACTTAGTTAATGACGCATCCAGTATAATAACCCATTTATTACATTTCTTATTTATCACATTCAGTTAACACAATAATACAAACAAGACAGGAATTCGCTGTGAAATTTGAGAATAACAACAGGTCATTGTTTTGTGATATTTTATTTATATAAGAAGATTTTTTTTATGTGAAATTTTACTTTTCTATATACGAGTAGGAATAATACAACACTCGGAGTAGTTACGTTGCAGGGATAGCAGTTTGCATTACGTTCGGTTTTACGTTGGGTTTACGTTCCAAAATTTTCGTAAATAAAGTTATTTTGAAATAATGTCCAGATATTCAAATAATCATTTTAAAGTATGAAAAATGTTAATGTTAATAGTCAATAAGGTAAATGCTTGTATACAAAAAATAGGTACTTCCCACGACTCCGTCCGTATGAAATTAAAAAAAAAAAACTTAATTTATAATTTTTACAGACCATCTTCTACTACGGCAAATTTCATTGAGATCGACAAATTCCAACAAACATCCATTCATCTAAACTTTCGCAATTATAATC
>JAAOEG020000025.1:10002961-10013462 GCA_011763625.2 Papilio bianor | reverse complement strand
CGTGTCTGTCACGTGACCCGTGTCTGTCACGTGACCCGTGTCTGTCACGTGACTGTCAAGTGACGTCAGACATGTCATACATATTGTAGTAACGCTAAAGGCTCGGTACACAAAGAGTAAAGTTTAGATTTCTTATTGAACTTTACCGTACTAATGAATGTTGTTTGTTAGTTTGTAGTATAGATGTAACATTGATATTTATAAAGTTAATAATACCTTGATAGTAAACAGTATGTCTGACACAACCCTTTACTGTGAATTGAAAAGGTTTTGAATATGTACGGGACATAATTTCTTATAGTATAAGGTGGCAAATAACCAAGCGGTCCCTTCAATTCGCTAAAATAGCGAAGTGATCGATAAACATCCACATTCGCAGATGTGTTGCCTACCTTTGATTGACAGAGAAGGGGACAGAAAGAGTATCATCCCTTCGTATTGCTCCCCTTTCGCCATATCCAACATATTATTTTTTTAATAATAAACAACTTTAGAATATAATCTTTCGAATAACACTTATTATACGGATGGTTTTTGGATCGAGGTCTATTATTTTTTTTATTAATTAGTTTAAAAAAAAACCGGATTTGTCTTAAGGCTGAATTAACTTTAGGGCTAAAATTTACGGCTAAAAGCCTTAGTGTGGTCCAAAATTTCAATTATTGTTTTTAAAAACAAACTAAATTCAAGTATGAAAATGGACGGGCTTATTTTACGACAAAAATTAGTAATAAATATATATTTATTAAACGTAATTGTACATAAATTGAATTTGTATTCAAAATTTGTTTTCAATATGTTAAAAACAACGTAACAGTAAAGACGACAAACGGTTAACGGCAGTGGAGTCACGGGAAAGTTAACTAAATAATCAACAAGACAATTATTAATTTAAATTCAATTTTTTATATAAAAAATGTGAAAAGCATTAAAAAAGTTTTTCCCCTTATTTCCAAATTCGAAAAGCTTTAAGGGATGAAAAGTGAGAATGAAGCAAGAATAATGTGGTTAGTTTGTAAGGGGGGTGTCAGAATTATGTTTCATAATGTTTTATGAACGATATCTCGTATCGTCTTATAATATCAATGGTATTTCGTATTTATATAGGATGTATTTATATGTTTTAAGCCGGCTACATACGGACGTTTTAACTGTTCAGTTAAATCGGAATGTGTAGCTAGCTTTATATAATTAATATCGTCGCTTAACCTTGAAAACCTAATTTTTGAAACAAACTATCTGAAAGTCTCGTAAGAGATGTACTTAGATTCGATCGGCCATATTGCATCGCTGACGGCCAAGTTACTTTAAAACTAGAAAGTTTTGGCGTCTCCGTTAAAGAAGCAGCATAAAGTACTTAGGTTTTCACCCTTAAGGGACATTATGAATATTAAATTATAATTGCATTTCGAAGTAGTACAGTAATTATTTAAATATTTAATTATTATTGTAACTGTCAAAACACTAACTGATATTTAGTTTGGCATTATAAGGTATGTTTTTCCTGAGGAGAGTAGGAACAGTATGGGTTATCCTACTCTTCCACACGTCTCCCTCCTTCCTTACGCTTACTTTATTCGGTCTTCCTTCCTTAGTTTGTGTTCTATAACTTTCATGAACTCTAGGTATAGCATCGGTGTCTATTAATCGTTAGTAACAATAAGGTATATAATACAATTTTAGCGTACTTAAAGTCCTTTTTATCCCCATTTTAAAATGTTTATTTATAGCAATTTTTTTGGAAACCCCTTTTATTGTTTGTTTAAATTTGGGAATTAAGTTGCATTCTTTAACTTATTGTTTAGAGTTAGTTAATTAAATGTTTTTCTTGACTAAATACTTAGTAAGAGCATAGATTCTGTTACCCGTATTCTTATAATTATGTCCTAATTTTATTTGATGATTCTGTACTTCGGTAGATATCTAGATGTTAAGGTACACAGACATTGTAACAGTCTGTGTTAATTTTAGACATTTCGACAATGATGCAATATCATTTAAAGTCATAGTATTTTTATCTAAAGATGCAAGCGAGTTTTTCTTCTGGTAATCGATCACATACACTTTGTTTTCGTGAGTAAATTTCTATTGCAAACGGTTTCATTTTGCCGTACATGTACTTATTCGTACTTTTAAGTAAAGATATGGGAAGTCAAATAATCTTATTTTATTCTTAGAAAGCTCTATGTGCGATATATTTTGCCATTCGACTCAGTTTCTCTGAAAGGATACACTCCTTGAGCTGTGAGCGAATGATTGGTCACTTTGTCATCTTGCTCACGGATCTTCTACATTATACTGAGCTATGACTATCTTAAGTGAGCTGCATATGTCAACTAAATGTAATGCATGAGATAAAAATAGTATAACTTTTTTGTCAAATTATTGTAAGACATGACTTAGTAAGTTAATTGATACTATATATTGATACTTCGGCCCTTCGTACACAAGATAATATAAATCTTCGCCACTAATATACTTGTGTCGCTAGTCTTAATACTTGCGAGACTTTTCGATTACACAGGATACATGAATTGGCAATATATCAACTGTATTCTTTGATCCGCCATCTTGAAAATCGTTGTAACGAGCGACAAAAGAACAAAATGTCGGCGACTCGTGTCTAATGTTCACATTGGCCGCTAAGTGTTTAAACCGGCTAAACTATTTTGAAATCGCGAGTAAATCGAAAACTCCGCCACTAAGAAAGATGTGAACAATCCAATATAACATCATATGTTAGATATTTTCCGGCCGCGTCCACGATATAAATATAAACAAGCAATTCGCCTCATGTATTCGCCTTAGTGTACAAAGGGCCTTCCTAATAGCAAGCATAATGGCTCAATTCTAATAGGACAGTAGTTTTCTTGGTTAAGAATTTTCAAGTTCTCTCTAGTTAAGAAATATCATACCCTTAATGGAACCGTAGTGAAAATAAAAATCAATAAAATGTAATGTGTTTTATTATTATCCTATATTTTATTAGATAATGGGAAAATATGCCTTATCGACCAAGATATTGACCAGTTCTCATTATACTTATGTATACTAGCTGTTCCCCGCGACTCCGTCCGCTCAGAATTTATGCTGAGTGTCCTATGTTTTATTTCAGACTATGTTCTTTAACTATACAAAATCTCAATAAGATATGCCGTTGAGGAGTTATCAAGTAAAGAAGTAAAAACCAAAAAACTACGTATCTCTCGGGAACCGTAACTATTTCCGGGATCAAAAGTAGTATATGTGTTTTTCTAGACTATCCTCTACATCTATACCAAATTTCATCGAGATCCGTTCAGGTGTTTAGGCTACAAACTCTAATAAACATCCATCCATCCATCCATCCATCCATCTATCTATCTATCTATCCCGAGGATCTCTTTTACCACCGCTGTGACGGAAGAGACAGTGGCAGTCCTTTTTTGTCCGGAACTAAGGGGCCGGCAGGCCGAGACGCCCTACAGAAACGCCTGGTCACCCCACTCGGAGTATGTCTCCGAGTGGGGTGACCAGGCGTTTCTTTGTATTTCCTCTTTCGCGCTCCCGCTCAGCGATCTCCTTTTGAACTATGACAGTCTCGCAGAATGTTTTAAGCGCCGTCCATTGCAATTTTCCTGCCAAAACAACTTCACCAACTTGTACATCACCAACCCGAACCGTTGAAATGAGCGGTTCCCTTCCCATACGCAGATTATGGAACTATAGCGCCTCCGTCTTATTAGGGGTTATCCGCAGACCCAGTACGTCTATTTTGTCCACGACGCATGCCACTTCGACATCAGCGAGCAGAAACTAGTCTTATGTGTGGTGACCCGTCCAGTCCCTGGAGGCAAAAGACATGCAAAATTTGAAAGTTTTAGTTCAGGCGTTGTGAAATACACTGTTTTTTAATTTTTACCTTTGTAACTCATTGATAAACGCTTTTTAATGGCCAAGGATTTTTTTTTGAATACTGTTCAATAGTTTTGGATCCTCTTCAATGCAAACAATCAAATCCTTGCTCTTTATAATATAAATGGAGACTAAAAATGAAATAATTTGTAACTATGGGTTTAGTGCGAATATTTGCGACAGGCGCCAAAGAGTTTATAAAAGACACGCGCTTTCACAACGTTGTCGACAGAATTGTATTATATTAGACTAGCTATCGCCCGCAACTCCGTCCGCATGGATTTAGAAAAAAAAATGAATTAGTACTCTATTTGGGCTTTCAGACTATATTCTACATCTATCAAAATTTTATTGACATTTATTGAGCCAAAAAAATTTTTTTTTTTAATATATTATATATCTTCCTGATATTGATCGCCCTAACTGTCGGAAAAAGCTGGAATTTAAATAGGTATGTTATTCTACAAAAATATATTTAAAAAACAATTAAAATTGGACTGAATTGTGAATCTAAAACATTCTCGAGTCCACCTGAAGGCATACAACAAATTTCATCAAAATCAGTGCAACCGTCTAGTTCAGAGTCAAGCAAACGCACATAAGAAATTAATCTTAATAACGTCATTTTAGAAACCGTGCGCAAAGTGAGGAGGTTCGTTTCTCTGCAGCCCTGACCACTGGTTGCTTGAGTCATTAGGATTCTGAAGCCGGTGATGTGCTATTTTGTATACAACATGTTTTATATTTTTTATTGTTTGTAGAGACATTCTATAAAAATATATAAATAAATGAATATGAATCGTAATTTTAATAATATTATAAAACTGAAAGTTTAGATGGATGGATGGATATTTGTTACAGTTTGTAGCCTACACTACTGAACGGATATCGATGAAATTTGGCATAGATATAGACGGTAGTCTGGAAGAAAAAGAAGCCTATGAGTTCTTCTAGACTACCCTAATCAAAAGGAGCCTAAGAGTGATCGCGGAAAAATTTCGGTTCCCGAGGGTTGCATAGTTATTTGTTATTTACATATTTACTCGATAATTCCGCAACGGCTTAAAATATCTTATTGATTACACACACATATAGAACATAGTCGGGAATAATATATAGGATACTAAGTTTTATTTTAATACCGGACGGAGTATGTATTTCACATTTGCACAGGGACTCCAGACAAAATGACTTTTGATTAGCAATATCGCTAGTATCATCGACAAAATTTGTCAAGATACATAGAAAAAGTACGTTACAAGCTTGTACCATATCGAAAGATATTGTCAGTTCCCTACATTTTCGAATTTCGTTATGGAATCGCTTCGCAGTAAATGCACTTTACCTAGTGGGCCAGATCTCCTATCGGGCCTCAAGTACGACAAATCTGCTACGAGTTTTGATACATTTTGTTTTGACGATGAGGTAAAGAAGGCGCGTGTAGCATATAAAACAAAGTCGCTTTCTCTGTCCCTATATTTAAACATACAAAGGGAATGTATGTTTAAATCTTTAAAACTAGGCAACGGATTGCGGATGCGTTTTTTTTTAAATAGATAGAGTGATTGAAGAGGAAGGCTTATATGAATAAAAACATCCATTAAATAATGGAGACATACTGTTATTTTTGAGGTTTCTAATGCAATGTCGTAAATAATTACATTTTTCCGCACTATTTAGATTTATACCCGTGCGAAGCCGGAGCGGGCCGCTAGTTTCTTATAAAGTGGAAAGTATGATAACAAAGTTTAATAAATTTTTTCATCTTCCGCAACAAAACATTGTTTTCTTTTTAACATATTTTTGACATCTTTTAATTTACCTTTTTACATCAATATTGTTTTTTGTATTTTTTTCAAAGTAACCGTCTTTTTTTGTGATATTTACTTATTGTAGTCGACATCGTTAAGTTTTATTGATTATAAAATGTCTTAGAAGAAACCAGAGGGATCGTTATAGTAACAAACTGGTCCTTCACCCTGCGTAAAATGGAAATCGGCATTGCCGTCGTCAAGCGGCTGCGAAATCCATACTCGAAACCAGCAGTGCATCAAACTACTCGGATCGGCATTGGCGTCGACATATGGCGTCTGCGAGGCCTTCTACATCATCGACGGAACTGGTCTCGGCATTGGCGTCGGCAAAAGGCGCCTGCGAAACCAGTTCCACCGCCAAACCAGATCATCAAATAAACGTTGAAGTTACCTTCAACCCCGGGGAGGATGTTGCGGCCCTGGGGTTACGTATCCAGCATCGACGGAACTGGTCTCGGCATTGGCGTCGGCATAAGGCGTCTGCGAAACCAGTTCCACCGACAAACCAGAAAAATCCATAACTGTTGAAGATACCTTCAACCCCGGGGAGTATGTTGCAGCCTCGGGGTTATGTGGCCAGTGCGCATTTAACCTTTTTACATTGTTTTTTATTCTTAATTGTTTACTTCTATTTTCTTATATTTTTTGTCTTCTTTTGTTTTATTATTATATATTTTTTTCATCTTTTAATTTATTTTTTTACATAAGTCTTATTAGTGCAACACCATCTTTTGTCATTCTAGTAATTTACATAAATGAAGATATCATAAGTAGTCACTTACTGTTACCGGTTTTCTTAAACTTATAATAGATGGCACTATAAAAAAATTTTCGCTTGCGCCCCAAAATTAAGTCTAAGCCAATGGACTAGTTAAATAACGTATTAAATTAATCTTCAGGTGTTTTATAGTTGTGTAAGTACATCAACCAAAGATACATCTATAGAGAGAAATATTCGTCTTTAACATATTCTATATACAGATGTCTACGGGCGGCGGTCTCTGCTATTTTCTAACAGTATACCTACTTATGTGAGTAAATCTTACCAATACTTACTACAAATGTGAATGTTTAGATGGATAGATTCGGATGTTTGTTTGAAAGTAACTTCGGAACGGCTGCATGTCTGTGGTTCTAATCAAACTTTACAATGCCACAACCATAATATAAAATGCAAAAAATGCTTTTGATGTAAAAATATAAATTATTTAGATGTAAAAGAATATGTTAAAAGAATGCAAGACGAAAAAATTATAATTATAAAAACAAATGACGACAAAACTATTAGAAAGTAAAGGTAAGTAATAAAGAATTAAAACAATCCAAAGAGGTCGACAGCGCACTGGCCACAGCCCCGGGGCCGCAACAGTCTGGAAAAACATACAGGCTAACTACGATACTGGAAATAAGTATAGTTTACTTAACAGCTTAACAGGTCTGCGATGAATAAGACATTATGAATAAGCAGACTGTGATGTGGGGGTTCATAAGGAGATATTGGTTCCCGCATCGATGTATGAAGTGAGAATAAGGTTTGGCAAGATAAGGATGCCAGTAAATTAGCGCGGTGGAAATTCGATCTTTGAGCAGTATGTTAGGAGTGACTGTAAATGATAGGTTAAGAAATAGTGCTACAAGGGAATAATGTGGTTTATAGGAGATTGTTGTGAGTCGAGTTGAAAAAGTTACGCTTAGATGGTTTAGAAATGTTGAACGGATGAATGAAAGAGTAACAAAGGAAGTTTATGATGCGAGAATGAACGGCAGCCTCGGTCGGGGCCGTCCCAGACCGTCTTATACCGTCCATATTGATGACATACTCAAGAAATAATCGTCTTTACCGTGTAGGAGCATCCGAAACCACCGAGCATGTATGCGTACATGTATGAATGTAGAAGATGCGAGGGGAGGTGTGTCAGGACCGTGCCAAATGGAGATCCGTGGTCTCTGCCTATCACACTGGGTAACGGGCTTGAGTTATGTTGTTGTATATAGAACATTGTTTTATTTAACACTAGACACTTTTTTACCTTTTTTTTAAAGTCTGCGCAGACGAAGTCGCGTACGAAGGCTTGTATTTATTATATAAACATTAAGTCTGTCAAAGATAATAATCATCCTGAAACTGTTTAATAAAGTTGTAGTGACTGAAGTGTAAGATAAACATATTTCTCGGCGACGATCCTCAAATCTTTTGAAAATAAGACGAGTTTGATTCTGTGGAAGCATTGGAGTGGAAACGGAGAATGACTTAGGACAAGAGTTCCTTGGATACTGTTTCAAGTTAAGATTTACAGAATAAAAACATCTGTTAAAATTATGTTGGTTTTAGTTTCCAATAACCTTAAAACTCTTTTAAAATAAAATAATGACAACAATTTTTAACATTGGTAGAGCCCGCTTTAACATCTTGGCACGAATGTACCGGCTCGCTCGGTGCAATACCACGACCTCACAGAAGACAGGCGTGAAGTGGAAGCTATTCCACGTTTCGTCTGATGAGTGTGGTGCAGGAGGCCTAATTTTAGTCTTCTTTCCCTTCCCATCCTTATCTTACAAGGAAAGGATGGGAAGGGGAAGTGGACTTGACGGAGGAGGATACGCATAGGAAGGGAAAATATTATCTTTCAGTACGTCTTCTCCTTTACGATTAAAGGTAGGCAAACCATCTGCAATTGCGGATGTCTATGGGCAACGGTCACTCGCTATTTCAGCGATATCAGGTTGGCCGCTTGCTCGTTTGCTACTTTGTAATAAAAAGAAGACAACTAAGTTTCGTTTTTTTTAATGTATTTCTGAATTATAATGTAATAATAATAGACGATCTTCACTCATTAGTGTGGGCAGAGATTCCGAAAACTAATTTCGCATTTATAACGTAAGCTCATCCAATTTTGTAATTTACATACCCTGTAGAAAAAGTCCATTCGCTGCGAGGCGATTCCATAACAAATTTCTGGAACTGATATATTTCGATATGTCACATACTTAACACGTATTTATCCTATAAATTATACCACATTTTGTCGATTCTTTAGTCTATGGAGGCAGGTGTTCTAAAAATTACTTAGTATGTCACCGAAATATAAAAAGTTTAAAAGAAATCGATTTAAGATAAAATATTAATATGGGGAAGGCGATGTAAGATTTCGCTTGTCATGCAGAGTCTAATTTTCATGACAAGCGACTATCCAATTCAGAGTACCCTCATTTGTGCGCCTATTCAACAAGTTAGGGCGAGATTCGAAGCAATTTCGTTATTGTTGTTCTCACTTCGGAACACTTTTAAAGTTTTTCTTCGATGATCTCGACGGCATTAATACTTATAGCATGCTTTATACTAAATCAAACTCTCGCTTTGAAACAATAAAGTTCAATGTTAAACAAATGAAATGAGAAAGTCAAATGCGGGCAGTTCGGATGCTCGAGGCAAACTTGCGGTTACTCCCTTTATACCGCTTGCCATGTTTGATCCAACTGTTTCATTTTACGACGATATGATATGCTAACAAAAGTTGAAATTAAATTAAATACCATGGAAATTGTATTTTCTTCATATGTCTATACATATAATAAAATTGGAGTGTCTATTCACAATATTGAAATAACCGTTTTTTACAACATGTAATTAATATATACGGTACATACACGAAAATAGCATTTTTTGCAATTCTTGTCTGAAATGGCTGGACCGATTTTGACGGGACTTTTATTGGCAGGTAGCTGATGTAATGAGGAGTAACTTATGCTACTTTTATTTTAAAATATCCTTTTATTTTAGAAAAAGAACGCGCGGACGGAGTCGCGGGCTACAGCTAGTATATCAATAAATACATAGCTGTCGCCCGCGATTCCTTCCTCGCCGAATTAAAATAAAATCTTAATTACTTTCCTGTATGTTCTTTCACACTATGTATAATGTAACTGCTATATCTGCTTCATTTCAGTAAGATATATTGAACAGTTTTGGAATTATCGAGTAAAAGTTAAAACAAAATTAATGTATTGGGATACTTCCGGGAACCGTAACTACTTCCGGGATCAAAAGTAGTCTATGTGAACACATAACAGAGGATAGTCTGGAAGAACTTCCAGGCTATCCTCTGCATCTATTCATCTATATCATCATCATCATCATCATCAGCTCACTATACGTCCCCACTGAGGGTTTCGGAGCCTGCCCCAAGTTAGGGGTGACAACCACGCTGGCCCAATGCGGGTTGGTTCTCCACATACATCTTTTGAATTTCTTCTCAGATATGTGCAGGTTGCATCACGACATTTTCCTTCACTGTAAGAACGTCGGGTGAATGTAGTACATATGAAATTCGTAAATCGAAAACACATTGGTACATGGGGGATTCGAACCAGGACCTGCAGATTGCAAGGCAATCGCTTAGCCCCTGAGACACCGACGCTCTTTTCGATTCATCTATATCCATCCATCTAAACTTTCTCATTTATAGAAGATTCATTTTTAGAGAAGCAGTCGCTTCGTTCGTTCTCAACATTTGTGACAAAATTTCATCGAGATCCATCCATCCATCTAAACTTTCGCATTTATAATATTGTTAAGATTTCTACGATGATAGATGATTTTTCATTAAATGTTTTTAATATGAAGTACATCCGTTTATAAAGTTTCCTTTCGATACTTATATAAAATTTATGTAGCGGAAAATAAATATTTTTCTTATCTGATTCTATTTAAAGTGAAGGTTATTTCTCTTGATTTTCTAAAGGCGAAAGTAATAAGCTATGAAACCTATTTAAACCTATTTACGGACTGTGCG
>JAAOEG020000025.1:9987152-10002861 GCA_011763625.2 Papilio bianor | reverse complement strand
AGGTTATTTCTCTTGATTTTCTAAAGGCGAAAGTAATAAGCTATGAAACCTATTTAAACCTATTTACGGACTGTGCGTGGGACTCCATTAATCGCTTCCGATGTTTAAATTTGGAATTAACTACATTTATTAGATATTTGATGGTAGATTTCTTTCTATAATTTTTTTTTAAATTATAAGGTGGCAAAGGAGCAAGCGTCTTCCAGAAATCGCTAAATTAGAGAAGTGACTGCTGCCCATTGACATCCGCAATTGCAGATGCGTTGCCTACCTTTAAACAACGGAGGAGTTAAATAATATGCTTAATCAACTAACACCTTAATAAGCTCTTGCTAAAGAGTTGATTTATACCAAAGACCCATCAAAGTTATACCTTACCATTAAAAACTTAGATAGTGTTTCTAGGACACCTTCAACATTTGTCCATTTTATACCATGATTTCTATTGGGCTCATCGGGCACATCGATTGGCCGAATGGGAAACTCCTTTTTAAATAAATCAAGAATAATGAAATCTTAGCCAATAAATATTAAATTACTAATACCAAAAGCAATGTGGATATATATATTTATGGAGAAACATATAACCATGTTAACATCCATTGAATACACGTCTTTAACTATACACTATCTAACTATATTTTTGGGTGGAATACAATATATTTTTTTTTACCAAATACCCAGCAAAGAAAAAAATGTACGAACTCTAAATAATAAAAACATGATCTAAAATGCAATATCATAAATAATAAACATCTGTTTAAAACGGTAATCTTGTTTTTGCATCGAAACTTTTTTTGTGCGACGATCCTTCAAACGGAACGGAACGGTACGTGATACTGATGTATAAAATTCTTTACTAACACTATCGGAAGTAAATGTCAGTTTTATGATGGGTATCTATTGTTAGGGGAGTTTGATGAAATTTATTTCGTAGTATCAGAGAATATTAAAAAGGTTTCATAACAAAAGTTTATTGTTGTCCGTGAAATCCAATCTCAAAGTTATGTGAGTTTCACACGAGGGCAGAATAGTGAAGCAAAATATGAGATTAACGGGCACTCGTCAAGTCCTCTCCCATCTGGTATCGGACCGCCACGTTTTGTCATCGCCTCTCTGTTCGCTTGCCACCGTGTCACTTCGACGTTGCTGATTGAACGGAAAAGATAAAATTAATTCTTTAATTTAAAAATATTACCAAGATAATGAAATTTATAAAGTCAGTCAGTCAGTCACGCGTTTGACGAGGCGTCCTTTCTCCAACAACCCGATTGCCGGCGTCGCGCCGACGTTGCTTCGCCTACGCCTTGGTAATTGTATGTTGTATTAATAAACCTTTGGAGTGCAGTACTGCATTGCTACTCTGCCTTATTGCTCTGTCCGCGTATGAAACCTGTTTTACTTCATCCGATAAAGTTGAGCGTTTTTTGTAAAGTTTTAAGCCTGCCCATTCTTCTTCAGTTTAGTATATTACGTAACTTTATATTACTTTTTAAATTAAATATTGATTTAAAAATGAAACAAGTATATTCTAATACTAATTTTATAATTATTGCTTATTTTACATATTGCTTATTTGCTCCGCAAAGAATAAATAAAAATAGGACCTATTCAATGAAGTTAACTAAAATAACGTGTTGATTGCTTTAAAAAAAAGAAACTCATGACGCGAAAGTAAGTATCAGAATTTCAACGGGACTTATACTATCCAGATCGGTATACTATCCAGATTGGTATACTATCCAGATCGGTATACTATCCAGATGGTATACTATCCAGATTAGTGAAATCATGAGGAAGGGCGGTATTATAAATAGAAAGCTACATCTACATCAATGTGTATACACCCTAATTTCCTCTGCTTCCATTCGTGGGTGTTCACTGTTTTCGTACGTGTATGGTCAGTATCAACCCAAGGTTAGAGAATGAAGCAAGATGAACAGCGCTCTGGTGTAGACATATTATATACTGCACAAAACAGACCTATTGAAGACACACAGTTTCCTCACAACGTCAAAGTTATGTAAATATTTTATGCGGGAATATAGTAGCGACACCTGTGAGTTGTATTTTGTATCGATCTTTACGAGCTGCCTCCCGCTGGCACGTTATTCACCCTCAGGACATTCGTGCCCTTAACTTTGTTTAGTGCCGCTCCATCGCTAACTTCATTACTCTTATCGCCTTTTTTAACGTTATTTTGCAATTTCTCGTGCACGACGTTATTTTAGGAAAAACAGGTTTAGATGCGATAGATATATGAAACAGTTAGTTAAAAATAACTAAGACTAGTTTTTAGCCGCGACTTACACGTAGAATAGTGTTTTCGTATCATTTTTATTAATTAGAATACACGGCTTCAGACTTCACCGGTCTGACCATTCTGATTATAATACTCAGGTATATACAGCCCGCTCATCGAGCGTCTGCGCAGCATATTTTAAATTATGTTTCACATTTTGGAATTACTCCGTAAATCATCTAATATAAACTAAACATTTTTATACAGAGTCATCCACTAATCCTATTGTTCTTTTACGCCCTTAGGGGTAAACTTTTAAGAAACTTTAATGGCATATATGTATATCGAATTAACAACAAAAAAAAAGTTTTTTGTGTAAACGTTTGATTATACAAACCTGACGTAAACAAATAGTTTTAGCAAAATAAATGACATCTCTTCATATCTCTTTTAAATCTCGTATATTAAGTCGGGGAACTGGAACAATGTACGTTGATATTTCATCTTTTTCTAATTCCATTATCACTCGTTTTAGTATACTTCGATAGGAGGCTAAAAAAATATAATATCTTTTGTCACAACAACCATTGTATCAGTTCTCAAAATATTTATGGTCACACCGAATCTAATACGTTATTTAAAATGTTAATTCGAATGTTATTCAGAATCGTATGTTTTGCGCTTAAGCTAGGACAAGTATGGCAGAGCAGTATATAGAGCAGTATTACTATTGTTTTATCGCACACTTATTATCAATACGGTACAGTTTGTTTCGGCGGCGGCGACTCTGCCTCACTGTTCCGCTGTTGTGAAATTGGATTATGACAAATAAAAGAAAATTTATTAAGCACTTTGTCTATACCTATCTATATTAATATTATAAAGAGGAATGATTATGAATTATTGTTTGTTTCCATTGAATAGAAACTACTGAACCAATTTGAATTTTTTTTCATTGTTAAGAAGCTATAATCTTCTGATATAGGCTAAGTATTTCTTCCAATTCTGATTTTATTTTAATTCTGCTCGGATAAAGTTACGGGCAAAGCTGGTCTTCTATAAAAAGAAAATAAGGTTGGCGTTGAAATTCAGATACGACGAAAAATATGTATTAATATACAATAAAAACAATGTTTTGTCCTATTCATACCTCAATTACTGGACAGAGATAGATTAATCCTTGTTCGATAGTCCCAAAAATATCTAAACGTGGAATTTCAGAGCCCCCGCAGACATAAGACTTTTAGTAGATCAAATAGATTGATCGGATCGGGCTATGAGTGTGCACACTGGCACGACTAAATAGTCGGATTGGTTGTAGGTACACTTACAGATGTAAATAAACCGATATAAAACGTTTACATAAAATTCTGCCGTTTTAAACCCCAAACAAACCATTTTAAACGGTTGAAAACTCGAACACTAAAATAAAATAGATATTGTTTTTTTGGCTTCCGCATGAACGAGACAACGCTATGTTTATCGCTCCGGTACCGTCGCTCGTATATCTTCCTTAATAATTAGGTACCTCACATAAAAATAAATGTTTTTTAGGTACTCCGTTTAACCCTACCTTGATAAAATCAAGAAAATGTACTTGTAATAAAATAATACAGTCATAAACACATATTGTTTAAAACTGGAAAAAATAGTTTATTTGAGTTTTAAATGGTTTTTTTAGTTATAAATGGATTGGTTTAATTTGTTTTCAACCGGCCTTACATCTGTATACACTAAATCGTAGAGTAATTGTAGAGCACATTCAACTATCTAGTCGGCCCATAATGAATCGGTGTAATGTAACTCTCTGCCCGATCAAACTATCTTGCGACTAAAAGTCTCTCGTCTGCGGGGGCTGTTATTCTGATACCTCCAGTGCCCCGACAGTGAAATTGCATATTAATAAAATTGTGTTTCAATTGACTTTCTTTTTATGATCTTGGAAACATTAACTTATAAAATTCATTGCAATAATATTTAATTAACTTAGAGTAATTCAATTAGAATGTCTGCGAACTTAGTTGATGAGGGACCTCTTAGAAGTTAGCGAGCACCACAACATAAGACAGTTAATTAATTAGTACTGTAATTTCTAATTTTAATATAAGTTTTATAGATAGTAAAATAAATTGAAATTTGATAATAAATCAATATTTAATTCCTTTTTAAAGGGAAATATTTAATTTTAATTTCTCTCCCAACTACAGTGACAGGCATATGGCCAGCTGTAAACGGTAGAGCCCGCTTTACGTCTTCGCATGTATAGGCCCGCTCGCCCACCGCAATATCACCACCGATATAGAAGACAGCCGTGAAGTGGAAGCAATTCCGCGTTTCGTCTGTGCGTATATTGAAAGTATACAAGGCCAGTACGCACTCATAGTGTTCTAGCACTGTATGGTTTTAGAAGGTAAAACAAAATAGAGTTCTGGAAAATATACACACTTTCTGCGTACTGGTCACGTATACTTTCTGACGCTAATTCAGTGAATAGCTTAAGAAAATATACAAGCTATAAGCAACGTGTTCTGACATTGTATGTATTTAGGATGCAAACGTATAACAAGTGTTTGTAAAGTAAAATATACAAGCTAATAAAGTTAGTTTAGGTTAGGTTAGGTTCTTTTTTTCACGTTAAAAAAAGTTAGGTTAATAGTTAAGAATATTTCAAAATGGCAGCCTTGTAACTCTTCGCGTATAGATTCCAGTTACGTCGCCTTGTGCTTGGAAAATATACAAGATTAGTCCCCAATGGTAACTAGTGCAGTATATATTTCGCTCAAAATGCAAGCGTGCCTAACTGAAAAATATACGCGATAAAAGCGTAATAACGATGCACAGTTTCAAAAATAATTTTGTTTTTGGGTATTTGAAAGTATACGCGAGCAGTCCCAGCCTGTGCGTACTAGCCTTGTGTACTTTCAATATATGCTTCGTTTGATAAGTGTGCATTCCGGAGGCCTAATATTAGTCTTCTTACCATTCTTACACTTTCCTTATAAGGAAAGGATGGGAAGGGCAAGTGGGTTTCGCGAAGGGGAGGATGCATAGGAACAGGAAATATTCTCTTTCAGTGTCGTCTCGTCTCCTCCTCCGTCGATTAAAGGTAGGCAACGCATCTGTACTTGCTGATTGGCTATGGGCAGCGGTCACTTCGCTATTTCCGCGATTTCAGGTGGCCGCTTGCTCGTTTGCCACCTTGTTATATAAAAAAAGGTTTATAAAACCTTGCGCTCCGACCCAACGTGAGTGGTACAAGGCTATGATGATAAGTTTATTAATATTTATTAATTTAATAAATAGCTGTCTTCGTTAACTTTGTATTTAATGTTACTATAAAGGTTTTATCGACGACGTGACTTAGAAATTTACCATAGTTTGAGCTTTTACAGTATCATACACACTGACAAACTTCGCGTCGAACTTCACGAACTTAGAACGCTCTAACTGACAATTTTAATTGAACAGTCAAATAGTAGTAATAGTACAGTTCTGAACTGATAGTTAGCTTTATAGCCGCCGCAGACTAGAGACTTTTAGTCGTACGATAGTTTGATCGGCCGCTTAATGTGCATGGCCATGTATGGGAGTGCGCACATTACACTGATTTACTATATGCCGACTAAAAATTTGAAAGCTCTACGACTACTCTACGATCTAGTGTACACACAACCAACCCGACTATTTCGTCGTAAACACTTACAGCCCGATCCGATCAATCGGCGACTTAAAGTTGTCAGATCTGTGGTGGCACTTATAGTGGCCTACCAAAATACAGTTTTCAACTGTACAGTTCAGTTAGATTTTTTTGTGACTGAATTGTCACCGTTTGTCTTGAAGGCGCATTTACAGTTTCACCAGGCTTGAGGTGGCCTAGCTTAAATGGCTCTCAGCTTAAACCGTTTAAGAGAAACTAAGTTCGAGATATCTCATGAGTCTCGGCTCGGGTCGTTACTGCGTTATTATTACCTGATTGAGTTCGGTTAGAACGGTCACGTCTGTCTTTTATACTTCCCGTATAGTCAATGTCGTAACCGGTAATCCATTAAGTTTATCAGTTTGTAACACCCTTAAAGTAATGGTAACTGCCTGTTAAAAGTGTCGTCTTAGGAAAGTGACATGTTAGAACTTAATATGAATATGGTCTGATGCCACATTGCAAAGTTTTAACGAGATTTGTTTGACAAGAATTTTACTTTAATGGTCGACTGAGCACGAGTTTCAAATAAACATATCATAGTTGAACTCACGGTTAGTGGTCAAAAGGTCTTTGAGTTTGGAGACGATACAGATATATTATTCTTTACGAGCTCCCTAAATATTTGTGAACTCTAATTTGTATAACAAATAAAGAATATACTTCATTTGACTTCTTTACAGATAGTAAAATCGCAATAATAAAATGCTGATGACTAAGATGCCATTCCTAAATCCTTATGTTATGTAACAATTTTCTATATGGCAGATAAGTGTCCACGTTATAGGCAATAAGAACTAGTTAAGAAATTTTATTTGGAACCTCTCCATTATACAGAAAGAAAGAAAAACATATATTAAAACACAAAAAAAAAACACACACACACCCAAGGCACAACTTCACTCGACTGTCGGAGTACGACTGACTCGGCTGTGGGAAATAAGCCCTACTACTAATAAGACTACTAAGAGACAGAGAGACATCACAATACCCATACCTTCCTTTAAATCTCAATTGAGTCGAATAAGTTAACACGTGGTCGGACAATTAAGCCCTAATAATTGATTTAATTAAATATCTCAGATGTATACATGGGTTGGATTAGCGGAGTAGTAATTAGCGCTTGATATTGATTTGTAATGCGGTCCACAAGGCGCTGACCTTCAACTAACTAATGCTAATCACTTACTTAACCTTCATACAGACATTGCAATTATCTATATCGTACAATATTAGCTTGTGACTTTATAATTATTATATGTGGAATATATACGGTTAAGTAGACGTTAATGGCAATTCTTTATCTTCACGTACTACTTTGTTTTACTGACCGTTTTTGGCGATATACAATGTAGTGTGAAAAGCAACAAGATTGAATGTGAACCGAATAAAATATTGATGCATTGTGTAGTGACTCAAATATAATGGCTAATAGTATTGAAAAAAAGACATACAGTGGTAGACGCCAGCACCAACATATGTTGCGCGTCCAGTCTAATACTACGACCACACAGAAGACAGGAGTGAAGTGGAAGTAATTCCGCGTACAGTCTGATGAGGAAAGAATGGGTAGGGGAAGTGGATTTTTCACAAGAGGGACGCACACTAACAGGAAACATTCTGTTTCAGTGGTTCTCCTCCTCCTTCGATTAAAGGAATGCAAAACATCTGGAATTGAGGATGTCGTTGGCAGTGGTCACTTCGCTCTTTAGGAAAAAGTGCTGAACGAAGAAACAGCGGTATGCGTGGATTTTAAAGATTACTGTAGAAATACCTAATTATTTACTTTGCATAAATAATAATGCATCTAGGTTAAACAGTGGACTTTTAAAATCTGCTTGGGTTGTGGTTAATGCTTTATGACGAGTATGGGCGTTATGTTCACACATCGTCGCACCTTGTTTCAGTCGGGGTCTTGCATTTTAAATGCCTTCATGAATAAATGAATGTTTGAGAGTGAATATTTTATTATGGGGCGCGACGTCATTTACGTTTACCTACATGTTAATGTCATGTGTGTATGTATGAATCTAATGTGTGTGTGTGTGTTTAAACTTATCGAATTGTAAAAGAAGATATTATTTAATAAAATAAATAGGCTTCACTGTGTTAAGTGAAATAGGTATCCGATCTTTTTGGTAAAAAGATGTAGAGATGGCATAATGGCCACTGAGACGTTTGCCTTTTTAAATTAGAAAAAAAGATATAAGATGAGAATCGCGCGGGAAGTCGAAAAGTCCACGAAATTGAGTTGTGAACAGATTTTTACGAATAAATATGTATAAAATTTATTAATAAATATGTTTAACAACGAAATGAAAGCATTTTGGGTGCCTCTCTGCTGTTTTCGATTTATCCACGGTGAATATCTGTTTATTAACTTTTTAATTTGTGAATACTAAATTTTATGGAAGTCTGGTCCACCTAGACCACTTTGGAATGACTAATGAAAAATAATTAACAATAAATTTTAAATTGAAGGCAATATTGAATAAAATTTCGTACGCTCGCATCGCACACGTGATATATCCTTGTAATATATTTGAAGAGACAACGTGTCACTCAAATTCTCGTGTCTTTTCAAATATGTGTAAAGCTGCCGTGTATTCAATGTAAAATAACACTCAACATGCGTCTCAAGGGACTGACACGGAAAATAATCACGGGACGTAATCTGAGATGGTTTGTTATTTATAACTGACACATACAGAGCTTTTAAGAGGTCACTATTACTACGAAATCTTATTATGTATATATTTTAAAAAAATCTAAACATTACTGGAGTAAACATTAAATGGCTTAATGCAGCTATACGAAAGTATATTACATACCGATAGGTGAAAAGACTATCCATAACAAAAAGACAAAGTATCTTTTTCAAACTTAATGGATTTTTATCATACAACATCTTTTGAACGATTAAGCCGGTTCGCCCGGTACAATACCACGACCACACAGAACACAAGCGTGAAATGGAAGCAATTCCGTGTTTCTCTGATGAGCGTGCCTGAGGAAAAGTTTTAACACACCTTCCCTTCCCAACCTTTTCTATAAATATAACAAGGGGAAGGGAAATTGGATTTGGCGGAGTAAGGGATGTGTAAGAGGGGAATATCCTATTTCTGTGCGTGCTCTCCTCTGTCCATTAAAGGTAGGCATCGCATCTACGATTGCGGATGTCTACGGGCAGCTGTCGCTTCAAATCCAAATGGCTGTTTGCTCGTTTGCAACTTTATATTATCAAATAAAACAAAGAAAAGAAATCGCTTTTTATCATTCAGATATTGGGTTTTCTGTGATGTTTTCACTGAATACGATTATGAACTTCAATAAATAGTACCAACAGTAAAAGTATTCTGATGTATTTCGGAACCCGAGCTTCGAGTATTTGATTAGGAACTAAAGTTACGAAAGAATGTCTACATACTTCATGAGCAGTAAAGCTAGTTCCACACGAGGGCCAAACAGTAAGATAGAGCAGCTGACAGCACAGTAGAAGTGACGCCAATAGCCTAAAGTTCCGGGTGGGGATTTTTGTTCACGTGGCCGAGAGTTACATTTGAATATTGTAGTAAACCATATCCAAGCCTAGAGCTCAGTTGAAATGGTTACAAAAAAATCACTAAACAAAAATCTGATAATAAAAAAGTATTCTTGGAACGTAATTAGCTGTTGAAACAGTTATGTCTAGCTCTACAACTTCGCAGCAATGACATTTGTGTCATTGCTGACATAGATGACATAGATATTGTTAGTTTCATTATTTTACAACATAAGGACTATATATATATATATATATATATATATATATATATAATGTAGTAGTTACGAAGGCGCGTCTTTGAAACATCAACAAAATATGTCACAATTTGTATGAAATTTGCCATTTTACTTTACATGCGATAGCGGCGCTGTACAAATCTAATATAATGTCAAAGACGTTACACTTTATCATCATCATCAGCTCACTATACGTACTCACTGAAGGGTTCGGAGCCTAGCCCAAGTTAGGGGTGACTAGGCCTCAGTTAACCAATGCGGGTTGGTTGACCTCATAAAATCTTTGAATATCTTCGCAGATATGTGTAGACGTTTGTTCGTTTGTAATTGATGACGTTTCACGTGTTATAAATATTGGAGCTAAGCCCAGAGGCTTAGCTCCACGTAAAGCAGAGCAGCGATACAGATATCGCTGCTCTGCTTTACGTGGCCGACGTGTGATACTAGCAGAAACTATAGTTTGTTATGGAATGTCAAGAATTTAAGCTCGAGCCGGAATTTCAATGTAATAGGATAACAGATATAATAGTTCAATTTATATTAGCGTTTTTTTAAGTAAATGAATGTAATGTCAACGTCATCATCAGCTCACTATATGTCTCCACTGAGGAGGTCGACGCCTACCCTAAGTTAGAGGTGACAGGGGTACTGTTAGTCATACCACGCTGGTCCACTGGGGGTGACTTCACACATATCTTTGAATTTTTTCTCTGTTATGTGCACCATCATGATGTTTTCCTTCATCGTAAGAACGGATATGTGTAAATATAAATTTGAGAACCGTAAAACACATTGGTACACGGCGGGATTAGAACCCCGGACCTGTAGATTATAAGTCAAGAGCGATCGACGCTTACGACGATGACACGATGTTTGAATGTAATTGGTTAAATTTTAATACAGTTGAGTTTAATATTTTTTTTATATTTCACAGATTACATTTTTAAGACTTACTGAATTTCCCAATAATATAGTTAGGCTGGTTAAACACGTATTTTAAGTCTTTGACCGCTGCTGATATTATGGACGTCAACATGGTTATATGTTTCATCAAAAAATTCCATCACCACACTGCCTTCTTTACAAATACTCCATTATCTACCTAGATCATATTTCGCAATCCTACGCGTATTCATGTTTCAAGCGCCAGTAGTCTAATGGTTTATGATGCTGCTGATTTCCGATCACGTAGTCGGGAGTTCGAATCCCGCCATTCGACTATTTTCGTAAACCATATCCTAGCACAAGCACAACTTAGTTGGAACGGTAAAGAGAAATTAGTAAATTAACCAAAAAAAATTAGGCGCTGGTCACGGTATAAGAGGGTTTATGTTTAAAATAAATTTATTTGAAACACTGTCTTTGCTTTTTATGTTAAGGCCCTTATTTCTTATAATAGAAACGTGATTGAAAGTTTGAAACCACTAAGAGCTTTAGCTGTGATATCACGTTTCACCCACGCGACATTTTCCTTGATGTGTATTTCTTACCTTGCCGACATTAATTAGAGCAGTCTTAAATTTTCCATTAGAATAAACCTCTCCATATTTAGAAATACAGAATAGCTTCTGTTAAGAGATAATTAATGTACAGAAATAAATAAATTTATTTTTATTATCATTTGATATTTTTAAGGATTTAAGCAAGTGTAGTAAGAGATATACCACACGAGCGATGCCGAGCCGTTACTTAACGTCACGTTCTTACATCGTCAGTGTTATGTTAAAACTTGTTTCATAATATTTTACGTTGTAGGTGTTGTAAAATTTTAGATGTTTGTCAAATTTGATAGAATGCGGCTTTGTTTGACTTTACTGTTTTATCTGTAAACGCCGGAACGAAACCCGTGTGTCATATTCGTAATCTCTTGCCGCATGGAAATGGCATGCACGGTTGCATGGTTACTCCTCTTCCAATAAATCACCGCTACATAATTCTATAAATATATATTACAGGGTTATTGTTCACTCCAATACGCCTATTTTAAGCTTCGAGCCAAATTATATGGTGTTAGTAACTGGCTGATATAGTAATAATTATATATTATATCCGCCAGATATCTACGGATTTAACGAAGATCTTGAATAAGACATCAGTTCGTGTGAAGGTCGTGTTAAGGACATATTGAGAACAAAGAAACGGACGAACATACTCAACATCATATAGTCCGGCTCGAAGGACCTTGTAAATTCCTGTAGAATTTAACTTCAAATAAAATACATTTTGCCAAAAGGGAACACATGTATTGCGAGTGAACAGACAAGAAGAGAGAATAACACAGTTGGTTTTTGAAATTAAAAATTAATAAAAATCTTAACTAGAGGCGGTATCTTTAAAATCAGCTGTTGCTGTGCGACCAAGTCTAGTGCATTCGTTATTTTTTTCTGTTCACTCTTAATTTTCGTCTTACATTTTGGCAAAAAATATCTTATCTATGAAGTTAAGTTAAATCCTACAGACTCTTAGAGAATTTTTTTAATTACCAGAAAAAAAGAAACAGGTAACATTGAATAATTAAATGATCTCATGTGTATGATAATTATTTTTTACTTAACAATAAAAAGGTAAAAACAAATTAACATTTAAACAAATCTTATCTTATTATAATCTAAACATGGACACAATAATTTTAACAAACAAAATACGAGTACTATGAGTCTTTTAACGTATGACAATGCCAAGGCTGTATCGGAGTTAAGTGAGTGCTCGGGGAGAAGGTACAAATATAATTTCGTTTTTTTTATTAAAAAGAAATTAGTTAATTCGCTAATATTTCGTTTCCCATTCCAACTAACATCTAGGCTACGATATGGTTCCCGACAATAGTCGAATGGTGGGAGTCTTTCGACCTCGTGATCGGAAATCCGTATCATTAACCATGAAGCTATTGGCGCTTTTTTATAAATAAAATGAGACGTTAAATATTATTACAGTCACTTTTATTTTTTTTATATTTCATAAATATAATCAGTCATTTTCCACTTGCCTTACTGAGGGTCGGCACAGTATGTACTACCTTTCGACACATCTCTCAACCGTCATATCTGAATTCACTCCCTTACGCATATCCCCTTTCACACAATCCATCCATACTTTTATCGGTCTTTCCCTACCTTTGTAGCCATCCTCCACATTTAATGTCATCACTTTCTTATTTATCTGATCACAATCTCTCTCTCTCTCTCTAACCTTTTGCTTCTCAATTGCTCCATCACTGGCGATACTTTCAAACTTCCTATAATATACATGTTCTTTACCTTACCTTTCTTGTCACACCACACATATATCTTAACATATGCATCTTAGTTACATGAAATCTCGTTTCATCCGAATCTTTGGTGGCCCAAGGTTCAGATCATACATTACGACAGGTCTCACGATTGCCTTGTAGATCTGTCCCTTAAGCTTAAGCTTATAAATATGACTAGCATCGGCAAAATATTACGGTAACTAAAAAATAACCCTGTATTGAAAGCATACATAGTAGGTACATTATAACATAATAATATTTACAACTATTGCCTGTATTTATTTAACACAGGTATTGCAATATTCAACAGTACTCTATCCAACAACGGCCGGTAGTCCACAAGCTTACTATTTTCCAGAACTTCTTGCGCCGCATTGAAGATCTGTCACCAGAGATGTTTGAAAACCAATACTGCTTACTTAGGGTCCTATTAGCTTTGCTGTCCGTTTTCTCCCAGAAATTCAACACGTGGTCATTGTAGCGCGCATGTGCAAACGTACTAGACACGCCTTTTCTTAGTACCTTTCCGACGTTGTAGCACGCCACACGCTTTTTTCACCTTCGTTTCTCGTAACTACGTAGTAATTTCGATAATAGTTCCAATTTTCAATGGCCGTACAATGCCTACATATGCTTAGCCATGTTATGCCTTGCCCGATGTCTTTTCGCTTCTTCTCCAAGTGTGTTATCAGCATCAGCTCACTATACGTCCCCACTAATGGGGTCGGAGCCTTCCCTTAGTTAGGGGTGACTAGGTTTTAGTTAGCCACGCCGGCCCAGTGCGGGTTCGTTGTTATCACCTACATCTTTAATTTTTTCTGCTAATGATGAAGATATTTGCCTTCGCTGTAAGAACTACGGATAACAATGGTAGACGCCAGCAACAACAACTGTTGCACGAATTGGCTCGCCCGTTATAATATCCCGACCACACAGAAGACATACTTGAAGAGGCCTAATTGTAATACCCTTCCCACACTTTTTTTATAAGGAAAGGTTGGGAAGGGCAAGTGGAGTTGACAGAAGAGGGGACGCATAGGAAAGAAGGAAGTACTCTTTTCGTATGTCTACTTCTCCCTCAATTTAAGGCTCTGCAAAAGCGGATATCTATAAAAGCTTTCGCTTCGCTATTTCAGCGAATTTAAGCGGCCGTTTGCTCGTTTGCCACCATATGATATAAAAAAAATGTACATATGAAATTCGAAAATCAACAAACACATTGATGCATGGCGGTATTAGAGCCCAGGTCCGATAGTCTTCCAAGTGTGTGGTTAAGAAATATCAAGGCTTCTAATAAAGTTGCCCTAGGTCATAATCTTCTAGGTATCGGGTTAAATTTGCCACTTCTTATCTAATCTCGAAGTCCTAACGGTTGTTCTCTTTTGCCATGACCTTACTCTTACGATCTCCTTATACTCTTAGTCCCACGCTTTTGTATTTCTGTTTTTGGTATTCCTAATTTAGTATCGAGTAATTTTCTTTACATTAAAAATCCGAAGAAATGTTTATTTTCAAGCAATAAGATACCAACTCTAATTGCATTTCTGCTTAATAAAACATTAATCGTGGTACATCTATAATACTATAGACAACATTTACTGTACAAACAAACAATATACTTCAGAGCTGAGTGGATGGATCGTGTTACACCGTTGTCTACAAACTATTGATTTCACGAACGCCTTTGTCTTTGTCTTTGTATTTATTATGAAAAGCTAAATATATCTCTTACATTATGGAAGGTTCCAAAGATGTTAATATTCAACTGCTACTTCTTACTAACTTATATAATCTTTCCAATATTATAAACGCGAGTGTATAGTATAGAATATACACGAAGACTGGAAGAACACTTAGGCTACTTACTCAGTTTTTTTTATTCCGCGCGGACAGAGTCGCGGGAAATATACGTAGTTGTATTTAAATATTAAACTTTGGAGGGTCGGATGAATGTTTGTTAAGGGGTATCTCCAGAACGGCTACATGGATCAGGATGAAATTCGTATAGATGTAAGTCCGCGCAGATGTAGTCGATGTTAAAATTAGTTAAGTAACATTTAATAATTGTTCTAGCCCCAACTCCCGCCGCTTGGAATAACCAAAATTGAGTTAGTTACCTTACCGCTTTTCCAGACTAAAACAATATTCCATCCAAACTTTTGCGTTTATTTAATTAGTAAGATTAATTGATTTATTGTTTTGATGTCGGTAGTTTTGTTCTTTTCTGAGATAATGCATTGATGCGTAATATTCTGTCTTAAACAAAACAAAAACTACTACTTTGTTCCTTTTCAGTGTTCCGTCGGATATTGATTTCCTTTATTGCTATAGCCCAACAATTATTATGAACATATTAGTTTTGATAAGATCTTTGAGATTATCCTCGCAAAACAGTCATCGTCTAAATGCTTGCTAAGTGGCTCTTAATAAAGTAGGTCACGAAAAAGAAAGTTATTCAAATATTTAATCTCGAGCTCCGAGAACTATCGAGATTATTTTGTTTCATTTCGCTGATCCGAAGTTCAACTTAACTTTATTCTTAATACTTTATTATTTGAAATATATTTTAATTAATAATTAATTCAAAGAAATGAGATGAGATGTCAACGCCATTATATTATATAGTTTACTCTAAAACTTTTAAGTCATGCTTACCGTTTTTATATACAGGGTGGCCCATAAGTCCTTTGAAAAGTAAAATTTGAATAAAACGAACAGGGCGCGCGTGAGCGGTGCAGGG
>JAAOEG020000025.1:9909201-9925280 GCA_011763625.2 Papilio bianor | reverse complement strand
AGGCCTGACTTGAGCTTTGTAAAGCATAAGCAGATGCCTCGCAGTGAAGTACTTCTTCGCTCTGTTAAGGACGCCGATCTTTTTGGAGGCCAGTTTGGCCTCCAAAAAGCTCCAGAACAGCCAATTTCCAGAACAGTTCAATGCATCTTGAATAAATTTAACAAAGAAATAGAAAATATTATGAATGAAAATATAGGCTACTTATTAAGTTCTCTTATAATTCCGAGCGGACGGAGTCGCGGGTTAAGCTAGTACATTCATAAAGTTGTTTCAATGTATGTTTTTGAATTCTATGCACATGTCTAATTTTCATTTTACTAGCGAAAATTGATAGATTGTATTAAGTTTAACGGAGTTTGTTTGCTGAGTCCGTTTATGAATAGTCAAAGCACTGAACCGTAAACATTGTGTAGGCGGCATTGGATGAGACAACGCGAAATGCACAATATTCTAAGCAGAATCATCTTGCGCATTGAATTTATAATACATTTATTCCATGGGTCGCATCAGTTTATACTTGAGTTATTAATATAACTAGTGTTCATCACTTCATAGTATTAAACAAAGTCACTTTCTCTGTCCCTATATCCCTATGTATGCTTAAATCTTTAAAACTACGCAATGGATTTGGATGCGGTTTTTTTTTAACAGATAGAGTGATTGAAGAGAAAGGTTTATATGTATTATATAATATAATAAAATCCATTAAATAGTGAAAAAATACTGTTATTTTTGAGGTTTCTTCTGTGATGTCGTAAATAATTAAATTTTTCCGCTTACATTGCAACAAACGCAGGCTGAACCCTACGAGATTTATCAGATTTATACCCGTGCGAAGCCGGAGCGGGCCGCTAATTAAAAATAATAACGGAAAATATATATGGAATAATCACTTATGGTGGCTACTAGAAATCACAATGGTGGTATATAAAAACCTTTTTGGTTTAGTGGAGAATACATTAATAATAGTGATTTGGAATTAGTACATTTCTTTAGTAACAGTGACTGTGATGTATGAGGTAAGCTCTACGAGGTTTATGACACGAAACAGTGACAGATATTTTGCATTCTCTCGATCACTTCTTTTACTAGACGACTTTTTGTAGTATAATGTGACTAACGAGCTGGCGAGCGAAGTGACTGTCCATAGACAGCCGCAGTTGCAAATATGTTGCCTACCTTTAATCGACGAAGGAGGAGACACAGAGAAAGAGCATATTTATCCTTCCTATGCAACTCCACCTCTGCTAAATCCATTACCCCATCTTATAAGAAAAGGGTGGGAAGGGGAAAAAGGACTAAAGTTGCTTCCACTTGACGTCTGTTTTCTGTATGGTCGTGGTATTGTGCGTGGTATAAACATATTACAGCAAGCTCTACCAATGTTACTTCTTAGTTCTTACTAACATTACAAATGCGAAATTTTAGTGGGTGTCTGAAGGTATATCCACAACGGCCAAATGGATCAAGATGAAATTTATATAGGCTAGGTTACTAAGGTAGTAATTAAGAATTTTTAATTCTGCCGGACGGAGTCGCGCAAACACCTAGTTTACTATAAATGATAAAATTAATAGCGAGGTAATGTGATCTACCATAATTATATCAGTTTATAATTGCACAATGTAAAACAGATGAAATTATCACATTTAAATTTTATAATTCTTTTTCCTGTAATCATGAACCCATTTCACCGAAGACAATTAATTAATGTTTCAGACTAAGTGTAAATAAAATAGATAGGACATTTTGATCAAATCCTTTATACGTAGTTACACAAATCTTTGAATTTCAAATCAGTAAAGTAAAATTGGTAGGGAATAGCTCTCTATTACGGGGTTAGAGTCAAAGGAATTAATTAAACATACAGCCCTTTGTTAATTGTCGGAGTTGGATCGGATTATGCTTATATATTCACGAACAATTAATTTACAGACAGTCTATTGATTAAAATAATCAATGTAATTTTTATTGTTAATATTGAGATTAAGAAAGTAAACTACTAAGAGTACTATATAATACTTTAAAACTAAAAAAAATACATGAGTAAAATTTTTATTAAAGGGCGTCGGTGGCTCTAAGGCTAAGCTATTGGCTTGTAATTGGCTTGCTAATCTGTAGGTCCAGGGTTATACGCCATGTACCAATGTGTTTTTCGATTTTTGAATGTTACATGTACATACATTTATCTGATGTTCTTACGGAGAAGGAAAATGTTAGGATGCTAGCTGTCTATGTGCCTGTTATGTGTGAAGTCAGCGTGGTTGACTGGCCTAGTGATACCTAACTTAGGGTAAGCTCCGACCTCCTTAGTGTGGTTGTAAAGTGATCTCTAGTATAATTCGGAAAGACCAATCCGTAATTCGACACCAGGCGTATAACAAGATGACCAAAAGACCCGGATTGAAATATCAGCTAAATATCTAAACACGTATGTTTTACTGTTATGGAATCTTAAAATGAATTAAAAGAATATTGTTGCGTAACTTATTGTAATTATAAAATATAATATATATTACATAGAGATTTAATGTTCAAATAAATTTAACATGTTCATGATTGAATTCATACGTGACAGGGTAGCAGACGTTTATGTACATATATACCTGACTCATGACCGTCGTCAGCCAATCTAGGCTAAGACTACGAAGAGGGGATGGTAGCTACCATTACTATGGTCTTATTAGTACTAAATTGTACACCTGTTTTTCATTCTCTATTGACGCGATGCCCATGACCTGCCTAATGGAACTATTAAACATTATATTACATTAATTCTGTTCTTTTGTTTTTTTGATATGACGTATCAAACTGCAAGTGTCTGTAATTATTGATGTCTTTATGCTTATGAACCTTATTACTATTAGCATAGTATCATTTTTGTAATAATCGTTTGATCAGTAATGAGGTTGAAAGTTAGTACGCTGCGGGCAAGTTAATGCCTATTTACCCTAAATAATGAAAGCGCGCCAGCCAAATTTTATCCCACGAACTATAGATAGTATGGTTAATTATTTTCACATAGATTTCCAGGCGGGACACCATGTAGATACGAAGGCGTAAACAGCTGGTCTTTCAGGTAGACAGTATCCAAGACTTTCCAGCAGGGATGGTGTTTTCGTCACAGAGTAATGGAAATCTTTGAAATTTATTACTCCGTCCAAATCGATGTCCATCCGTTTCAACAATATATCCACAAGTTCCTGTTATTAAAAGAAGAAATAATTTGTATACCACATTTTTTTTGCTTTTATGGACGTAGTAGTGCCATCTATGATCGGGATAGAAAACACCACTGTTCAGTAATCTTTCGTGCTGTGATCTTTTTCGCATTTATACACAGAGGGCGCTTATAAAATAAAACCAGCTTAATAAATACAATCAATGCCGCAGGACGTAAAAGGTTTAACTGTCGACACTTACATAAATTGTTCATCTCTGTCGCTCCACAGTTTAGACTAGGAAAAAGTAGAAAAAATAACTTATTGTCATCTCTCTCTCTCGATCTTGAGAAAGATGTATGATATTGCCCAGGTATTCCGAATGTGAAAACAGTAACGCTTAATGTAATTAAGTCAGCTTCAAGTATTGATGTACGTTGCGCAGTATTTATAAATAGAATTTTCGATAACATCTCCAAAGAGACGCCGGCTTGGCTAGCTTGATTTGTTTCGATAATGAATAAACTAAAACTCAATCATTCAATCAGAAACAGTCACAGCTAATGTTAAGTAATAATCTTGTAGAAAGATAATATGTCCTTATTCAGTAATATCTTACCTTGACTGCTTCTTCTACGTCGTCATCCCTTGAAGCTTTTGCCAAACTTTTCTTCATCAATTGATACATCGTTTCCCGTCGCAAATGACCCTCACCTAATAAATCATAGCACTAAAACACGAAACAGATTTTAAATAATGATACATGAAAGAAAAGTAATAAGTAAATTTGATGGCGTTCTTTCATGCCATACAAAAAAATAGGCAAGAGTTCCTAACCGAAAAGTATGAGTCAGGAAATAGGGTACCTAGTGCAGTGAATTCTAGCGCATTCTATTGGAGAACCTGGGACCCTCGCAAGCACTTTAGCTTGTACACCGAGGGGATCTCAGTGAGTAAAAATCTCACATAACCCTTTCCTTCCCCCAAAGGCAGGGTATCTTTCAAAGATTTCCTCCCGATACTAAAAAAGGCAAAACACTAAGCGTCCCTATATCATAAAAAGTACATCTATCTTATCAGCTAAGTTCGACTGACTCAGAGCGAAAAATAAACTTACAGTGAAGGCATAAGTGATTCTCTCTTCCAAGCTGCCACGAAGGTAGAGTGATATAGCTTTCGCAAATGTTGCCATCGTCACGTACGGCGAGGTACCTCGGTCCAAAGCCACCATTACTCTCTCCATCATGTACGAATCTGTCATACCCAGACCGGTGTGCAACACATCCCTAAAGTGGGCTCTGAGGGAAATACAAGCAAATAAATCTCCAAGCACACAAGTCAAGATTCATTTTGTGATTGGAGAGATACTGGCTACGGAAACTAATCTTGTCCAACTACATAAGTAAAAATACTTTAAAAGTAGCAAGTCCTCGATGAACGAGGCGACACAACGGCGCTACGGACCCATGTAAATTAAAGTTCTACTACGCTACCGCTCGTTTTGTGCGCGTAGCTGTATTATGCTATCTCTACCTTTGATTACATTGCGCGCTGCCCGTAGCCCTGCTCGTCGGTAATTTCGTGCTCGCGGCGTTTAGAGAGAAGTCTAAAAACTCAACTATGGGCAATCCCGAAAAGATAAGATTCAAAAGAAGCTTAATATATTTAACAAACAGTTGTAAAAAAAAAACCTTGATATAAGATCCGATGCAGCTGGTTTGTCATCCCTTTTTTGTATTTTAAAAAATATAACCATGATAACTGTAAGAAAATATTTTATAGTGATTTTAGCATTATTCTAGCATTTCTTTATGTCTAAGTAGGAAATGATTTGATTTTTTTGTATTTCTAAAATATATGCAATATATAGAAACTGAGTAAACTCCTCTAAACGTTTTTTAATGTAATTCAATTGCGTTAATTATGAAATAATAGATATTTATGTTAAAAAAAAATCGAAAATAAATACTAGTTGTAGAAGAGATATTACGAGCATTTTCCTTTCAATGTTTTAAGCATAATGGCACAAAGTTGTCTGTACTGTTGTATTTCATTTAAAAACTAGACAACTGAAAATGTAGCAGTGGAATATCTTTAAGAACGTTCAGTTTTGTGATACTAACTTTCTAGCTCATCGAAGGTAAAATGTGTACTCTTTTGAATTTCCGTCCATAATCCACCATGTTTTTTTCTAAAACGAATCTCTTCCATAGGGTCCAAAGATGCATCTAGAGACGCCGACATTTCGTAAAATTATTGTGAAATAGTGTGATTAGAAATTTTTAGGTAAATGTTCCAATAAATAAGGCAAGCAGAATGTAAACAAAATATTGAAGTTTTGTCAATGTTACATTTGATTTGAATCAGTATGACTTTGACTGTCATTAATAAATCGATTATTTGCGATTATTCGATTTTGATTTCACACTTTTAATTCCACTATCTTCCTCATTCTACTACATAAAGGTAATAAAATCATTTTTTGTATGTCCAAGCATTCCTCATACATTGATTAGATTATATTTTACAGGAAACTTTATAAAAAAGACAGGTAGAAAATAAACAAACACTGCTTGTTTGCACTTGTTGTACGTACGTACTTACAAATAAAAAAAACTTGCATAATAAAATATGGTAGTCAGAACGCGACGTTCTCCAGAATAGGTCAACGTATCACGATGAAATCGATTTAGATGTAGAACATAGTCTGGAAGAACACAGACTACTTTTTTTATCAGTGCGGACGGAGTCGCGAGCAAAAGCTAATATTTAAATTTATTGGAATGATTCACAGTATTACCACTCAGGAAACATTTGAAATTTGTTCAATTAATTGTAAAGACACGTAGGAAAAATGCCTGTACGTAAAATATCATCCCTCTTCGAAATTAACGACATAATAATATGTTATATCTATGACATGCCTAATACACCATTATTTAGGGTAAGCTACGGGCCCCTCGGTGGGGACGTATAGTGACCTTATGATGAGGATACATATACTTTGGCCCATATGTTAAACACAAGGAAAGGAACAATCAAAACAGATTAAGATCATCATCAGGACATCCATCATTCCTTATTAGACTGTATAAAAACATGTTTTTTGTTTCTATTTTTCAAAGGAAGCATAGAGAAGTCAATATGTTTGCAAAGAAGTATTACAACAGTGAAAACCCATAGTAAAGCAAGGATCATTTACACACGTGCTTCAAAAAATTATGAAAGTATTTTTGGTTTTACGATTAAACTTGCTATGCATGCTAAACTGCTAAGACTTAGGGTCTTTCAAGAAGAGAGCGTATATCCTCCTTAAAGGGCGGCAACTCATCTGCAGTTCCTCTGGAATTGCGGATGTCTATGGTCGTCTATGATCATCTCGGTGTTCCCGCTGCTCGTTTGCCCTTCTTTTATAAAAAAAAACTCTGAAGTGGCACACATCGTTTTATTCCTCCAAATTGATCTATTATTTGTAACTTCAGTTACCAATATATGCATGTATACATATAATAAAATTGGAGTGTCTGTTTGTAATATTGAAATAACCGTTTTTTACTACATGTCCATGACTATATACGGTACATACACCAAAACCACATTTTTTTAAATTTTTGTCTGTCTGTCTGTCTGTCTGTCTGCTCTGTCTGTCTGTTTGTTCCGGCTAATCCCTGAAATGGCTGGACCGATTTTGATGGGACTTTTATTGGCCGGTACCTGATGTAATAAAGAGTAACTTAGACTACGTTTATTTTAGAAAAACACTTTTATTTTAGAAAAAGAACGCGCGGACGAAGTCGCGGGCGACAGCTAGTTATGAATAAATTTGTTTGAACCAGGAACATGGCAACTTGGTATTGAGACACAAAATTGCCAACCGCCTTATTTAGAAATTACAAAAATTACACAAATTATTCAAACATTACAAGAACGATTTCTTCAAAGTCGTCTCGTGTATTTGTAAATAGAACATTCAATAACATTCAAAACAAATCCATGAATAGGTCTTAATCAACTTACGCGGTTTGTAAGTAATCTTCCAATTACCTTTCCGACGTATTTTATCGTTGTATATAAAATTTTATTTTGTAGGACCACAAATTGATCTTATTTTCTTATGTTGGGTAATTAATTTAGAGATTTCAAAACATATTCATATTTTTTAAATACAAGTAAAGAACTTCTGTCTGTTTGTTTTTGGAGAAAAGGGTAAGTAAATTAAATCTGGAAAACATGTTTCCGACAGTAGATGGTGTTACTAGTATCGTTTGGTGTATCAAATCACTTTTAACATTGATATTTTTCTGAGTTTCGCAGTAACACTCAGAATCGTTAAGCGGTAACAAATATATTCTTAAGATGTAAATTGAGTGAAGTAATTTACACTAAGGTAGGACATGACAGAACTCGGAGTAGAGTTATTTCCAACAGAATGTCGCCCACAAGAAAGGCGTTTAGTGGAAGCGAAGGCTTATTTTAGTCCTCTTTCCCTTCCCACCCTTTTCTTATAAGGAAATGATGGGGAGAGGAAGTGTATTTGGCAGAGGAGACGCGTGAGTAAGAGAAGATCGTTTCGCTACGAGCGAATTTAGGTGGCCGCTTGCTCGTTTGTCACCGTATACTGTAAAAAAAATATTGACCTTTATCCTTCTCAGTATTATACGACGTTGATTTTTTAAAATAATTATTAGTTTAAATTTTATTTTATGTTACAAGGTGGCAAACGAGCAAGCGGTCACCTGAAATCGCTAAAATAGCGAAGTGACCGCTGCCCATAGACATCAACAATTGTAAATATGTTGCCTACCTTTAATCGACGGAGGAGGAGACGCACAGAAAGAGAATATTTCTCTCTTCCTATGCGTATCCTCCTCCGTAAAGTCCACTTCCCCTTCCCGTCCTTGCCTTGGAAGATAAGTTTTTATTATGTTTTAACATCGATGGTTAGTGTATTTATAATTAAAGACTTATTATTCTCCTTCTCCTTTTTCTTCTTGAGGTGCCTCTCCGCTTAGCAGAGGTTGGCGGTCAGTTCTCAATATTGAAATCTGTCTCTTGCGAGGCGAAACAGTTCGTCGTTCCAGTCCACTTACGGAATTTGCGTAACCGTGATTTCTTCCTACCAACACTCTTTTTTTCCAGGTACTTTTCCCATCAAGATGAGTCGGAGGAAGTCATCTGTCTTGCCTGAGCACGTGGCCATGCTACTGTTGCATGACGATCTGCAAAAGTTCCGCCTTTTTAACCCGTCGCAGAATTTCCTCTCCTTCTAGAAAATATAAATTAACATAATATTTATGTGTCATTCAGGTGTAAACTTCACAACGTGTTAGAATAACATTAAAACAAGTGACACAAAATCACTTATAGAATGTTCTAGGCTATTGTCTTCAGTGCGTTCTATATTTCCCCTCCTTAGGGATGAGTAATCACATAGTGTGGGTAGTAGGGATCATGTCAATCTTAGAATACATTTGTAAATGAGGATTATTATTTATATTGTAAGTTTAAATATAGGAATTGAAATAAGAAAACAATCTGTTATACTAGATGTGGTTATTAATAATTCGATATATTTTTACAAAGAAAAATGTACTTGAATCCTAGACACTTTAGATGTGTAGTATAGTAGTATAGTAGGTTATAATAACACACTATCGTTTTACCGTAATCTGTTTTACAAAGTCTACTGGCAAACAGATATGACAGGCTCTTCATTTTCAAATAGAAAACAACACCTAGATAATTGCGGTGTGTACAAAAAAAATCGTATCGAGGTAAATAAGTAACAGATATATATCTTAGCAATAAAATTTTATCAACAGACATGATTCATAAATTTAATTAAAGCGCCAAAAGCCTTATAGTTGTGGGTACAGATTTCCGATCATATAGTCGAGAGTGCGAATCCCGCCGTCCGACTATGTTGTGGGCCATGTCCTAGAACAATCCTAGAGCATAGTTGGAATGGTTGCAAGTAATAATAGAAAAATATAACCAAGCTAAGTAAAAAACTGGGTTAATTCTTGAAAAATGGACATTGAAATTTCTAGTAAGTACAAAAGTTTATTAGCTCAAAAGCATATTTGATAAATATATCGCTCGCCCGATGCAATACCACGACCACACCGAAGGCAAGTGTGAAGTGGAACCTATTCCGGGCTTCATCTGACGACTGTTCATTCCGTAGGCCTAGAATTAGTCGTCTTCACTTTCTCACCCTTTTCTTAAAAGGAAAGGATGAGAAGGGGAAGTGGATTTGACGGAGGAGGAGACGCATAGGAAGTGAAATATATTAATATATATATATGTACATATATCTATTTATATATATAAATTACAGAAGCTTTGCCTACCACTAATCGACGTAGGAGAAGACGCACTGAAATAATTCCAATAAGAAAGCTACACACTTGTTGCGTTCGATTCACATCTTAACACTTGTAGCGTCGAATAAATCTACACTCGCACATAAATCTACAATCTTTCACGATTTATCTATCAACAAAAATACGACGAAATATATCAAAGTATGGCACATTTGGTTCAAGAAATCAACTACTACCTCTACCAACTACCTCTCTTGTCTATTAAGTTAATGTATACATACTCGTATAACAGTGAATTATTTCTATTCTATACCTTTCAATAAATCGGACGCACAAACAAGTAGGATTAAAAAAAATTTAGACTAATGTAGAAAAAATGTGTACCACCGAGTAACAAAGGACGTGGAGAAAAACGGATTCTGTTGTTTATACATTGGTGCTTCGTTAAAAAATCCTAAAAGTCGCCCGACCGTCTAATGATGTTATTTATAGGTTATCATTAATTAATATAATATATATATCATAATATCATTAAAACCTTATGTTTAACTATCATATAGCTACCTAAGCTGAAATAATTTTATGCATTAATTTTAATATTTCCTTTTTTTAATTAAACATTCGGGTGTCATTTCACCGTATCCATCGTATCCACTGCCAGAAAGCAAGTACAAAGGTATTCTTTTTCCATTCTATTTGAAAAAACAAAGACACTATTTATTTTCCGATGGAAATCCAAGCTCATTGACTGTGGAAAGTTCTCCAAACGTAACCTTGGCAGCTAAAGCACTGTCAAGTGCACGCGAGGTTAACTCGGTTTGCTTGCGAACATTAGCTTCATAAATACTTTAACAGATGTCGCTTCCCTCACCGCGCCTTTATACCTTAAAATTTATATTAAAATATTATTTTATCGCTATATCGATGTTATATATTAATATTAAATAATTAAGTCGAGTGTAAATCGCAATTAAATAAAGTAAAATGCATTGATTTTACCAATTTATAAGTCTAGGAATCAGAGCGCAAGTCTGATTTATATTTTTTTTATCAAAGACTATTAAAATTTATTAATAGAAAGAACGGTGCAGCAAAAAATCCATACATCGCTGCGTTGCCCGGGTTCTCAGGGTTGTAATACGTCAATGCCGGCTTCAAATAAATAGGAAGCTGGTGGGCGTATCGGCCATAGTCAGTACAGCCTCCGAAAGCACTAGACTAAACTTAGTTGATTTCCGAACGTGATTCGTGCAACACCTGCATTCAGTCTGTACGTGTGCTCGCCGGAAGAAAGATTATTTTAAAATTGTGTTATTGTGTTTAATTTGTGAAATAATTTAAATCAATTTAAAATTATCTATAAATTAATTTTGTGTTTTTGTGCGGTTTTTTGAACTTTTGCCGGCTTCGGCTCCAGCTTTTTTCCGGTAAGTTTAGAAGTTAAGTTGTGAAAATTTTCATTTTATGAAATTGTGCTTTTATAATAACTTAATGAATTTAATCTATGATTAATTTATTAATAATATTAATATTATTCATATTTTTACAAAATATTGAATTTTAAGAAAAAATAATATATTGTGAACGGTCTAAAATTTGATAATAAAATAAATATTATAACTTATTAATAAAGCCTAATTAATTCTAATTAATTAAATATATTGCCTCTTGCGACGGCTGCAATCTATAAGACGGAAAGATGATTGTTATACGCCGAAGAATCGACACCTGTTACATATCGGAAGAGTTGAATCTTAAAACAGCATTAAGTATTTCAACTGATGTTTTTTTTTTTACAAAAACTACATAATAATATCCAAAATAATTTTCCAGAAAACATAAAAACTTTCTCTGATACAAAATAGTATTTTGATAAATACCATAATCAGATATATAATTAAAACAGTGATCATCTATAGAATTTATTCTTATATAGAAGTTACGTTGGTTTTTGTAAAAAAAAATTGTAGCTAAGTTGTTTCTTGCTAATCAGGCCCCTTTTAGTAGAGTGTCTTAAAAAGTATTTAATCTTTAAAGAAAACGGTATTATATAATATTTATGTACAGTGTTCCAAAATAGACTCACAGGGAAGTATAGTTATGAATAGATTGGGACTTGTGTCCACTTTAAATACTCAAAATGTACAAACTGACTGTCTTTTAATTATTGTACAAATGGGATTAATTTCAATATTCGGCATTTTAAAGGAATTGATTGCCGTGAAAACTAAGAACCCACATATACGTTAGCTATCTAGTCTTTCCGTTTCTGGTAATTGGTACTATTTAAAAAAAAACCTATTGCATTTGAACGTGGATTTGTTAAATGTTTAATTATTTTAATAAGATAAAATAAATTTAAACTAAATGCTTGAAGTTTCCAGATCCGTTGAAAAAAAATAAACCAAATAACTTTGATGAATTTCGAAATGGATCAATTTTAGACAATCTTTATCAAATTTCTTCTACTTCTACTGCAGTACGGTGTACAGTTATAGACGTTAAAATTTACTTTACTTTTCAATTAAAAGTACTTTAACTATAACTTTTTTAATTAAAAGTAACTTCGATGGAAAATACAAATAGATTGACATACACACGGTTACTTTCAAAATAAATTAAATTATAATTCAAAACAGTTTAGGGTCCGGGGTAACGGACGTCCGTTGCACTGACACAGACCCAAATGCAGACCATTACCCTTTTATTCACCTGTCCGTCGGGGAAAAGTAAAACAAAGGACTTTATTTTAACACCGTTTAAATCTTCCTATTTCGTTTAGCCGTTTTTATTCATTTTTATTACATGAAAGCGGAAAGTTTAAATTTTGGCATATTGTAAACATTTTTATGTATTGATGTAAATTTATCTTTTTTTAATTTAACAAGTGATATCGAATTATTAAATTGAAATGCCATCTTTATGAACAAGAATCACTACAGTAATATTAACCATGTTAAAATGCGTTATTAAAAATAAAGCTTGACAAAAAGGAAGCTGATAAAAAAAACCTAAAGCGAATAAAAATATATATGCAATATAATGCATAATCGTGTTAGTTACACCACTTTTTACTTAAGAACAGAAACACCAATTTTAATGATTTTCGTGTTATTGTATTTGTCTTGGTCACGGATAGGATAATAAATATTAAAATAAGATATTCATGATCAAGCAAATGAATTAATCTAGCCATTGTTTTTATACCTAAATCTTAGGCGGAACAAAGTGTGCGGGGTCAACTAGTTTAGTTAATAAAAGAAAGGGGCAAATTAGACACCATATTTTATTGCATACGTCCTTCTTCTAGGATATTGGAACAAAATACTACTATACGAACACTGGAGGCTAAGTCTATTAAGATTTTATGGAAGTTGAATAGAAGAAAGTTTTTTTTTTGAGAATGATACACATTATTGATTAATTGGGGCGACGTAAAATCCACGGCCGTCACTAGCAGCTTTATAAAATATCCCGGAAAGTTACGTCTTTTGCGTTTCGTTAATATAAATATTAGTACCTTAATCCTCCGCGGGACTTCTTCGTTGTGCGAGATACACGGACAAAGAAAGCCTCTTGCCGGCAGTATTTATTAGCACTGACAATGCTGCCGGAAGCGCACCGGTTTGAACGTATTACTGTTGAGAGCTTCGCCTTATAGGCCTAAATGAAGATACATTTAATATGCAGTGGGTATCGTCCTGCCTCTCGGAAAATGAGTAGGTACATTTTTTTTTACTATAATGTGCTATACAGGCAAGCGGTCACTTGAATTTGCCAAAATAGCGAAGCGATCTCTGCCCTTTGAAATCAACAATTACGAATGCGTTGTCTACACTTAATCGATTGTGGCAGAGACACACAGATAAAGAACGCGTGCCCTTACTTTGCGTCCCTTCCTCCGTCGAATCCACTTCCCCTTCCTATCATTTGCAATTGAAAAAATGATGTGAAGAGAAATAAAACTTAAATTGGGCCTCCATGCACACTCAACAGACGAAACATGGAATTGCTTTCATTTCAAGCCTGTCTTTTTTTGGCCAATTTGCGCAACAGATGTTGTTGTTCCTGGCGTCTCTGTCAAATAAATAAAACAAACATAGTATAATAAATCGTAATAGTTTTTAAGCAGGTTCTCCCTAAACCGGTTAATGATTTTTTTGCTACAATGTCGGGATCAAAGCGGCTCGTCGCCCTCAGTTCAAACTGCTTTTAGCTTTGATGAAACGGCGGCTAGCTGCGGGGGTGAATAAAATCATTTTTAAAGCTTCGACACCATTATATTAACTAAGATTATAACCGGTGATCATAATTCAACAAACTAAGTGAATTGACTTGATACACTTACACTTTTACATACTTAAACCTAGAAACAGAAAAACTTATTCTCTATACAGCTGTAAAGCAAAATTAAAGTGTCGGTTAAGAAAGGTTGAATATCTCGTAAGATAAAGACACTAGTTAACTAAAATAAATTGTGCGTGATAGACAATTATATATCCTTAAAATAAAATAAAATAATCCTATTAATTTATTTATATTTAATTTAAAAATATAAATTTAAACGAATAAGGATATCTTACGTAAACTTGGATAATACAGTATTTTTCATTTTTTTTAATTTACCTAGTGTTCCTGTTACCTAGTGTACCTAGTGTTGTGTCTTACTAAGTACTAAAATCTAATTAATAATAAAATTTAATGAAAAGTAATTATACAAGTTATACACAATTTATTTCAGTTAGCGTCTTTATCTTCCGCGATATTCATACTTTCTTAACTTTCTTTGTAAACCGACCCTTTATTTTTGCTCACGACTGTTTATATTAAGTTGTAGTTCAGGTATCAAACACATATTTTAAATATTCAGAATAATTCTAACAGCATCACTCTTGGTATTAACGGAGTGTCTAAAATTGTAACAGTTTTATTATTAAAATTCCGACGTAGCATCTTGCCACGTAATAAGATTAAACAACTGTTTCAATAAAAACTGTGGATTGGAACGGAAATGTTAAGGAAAATCCCTTGTACTCGTATATCTAAATAACAATTTATCCATCCTTTCCTTAAAATAATAGGATGGGAAAATAAAGAGGACTCAAATTAGGCCTACGGCGCGCATACTCATGCTCCGAGCCGGTTCCAAGCCCCTTAATGGTTCCTCAGTATAGAGAGCTGATGAGAACGGCTCTTATAAAATAAATAGGATTAAAAAAACTTGTCTACCTTAAACCTTCTTGAATACTTACAACTGTAACATAAAATCATCAACACAGACAGAAATTAAGAAATATTATTACTAAAGCTCTTGAATAATTAACCCCTTGAATAACGATTTATTGAATTTTTTTTTTACTGTAAGTTCCAATGACGAGTCAGGCTCGTCATTTGTAACTTTAGTTATTCATATCGAATAAGAATATATAAGAATCAAAGTAATATTAAAATACTGATTTATCTTATACTGATATATATATATATATATATATATATATATATATATATATATATATATATATATATAATAATAAGCTGTTGAAAAAATATAAATATTGCGTTGGTAAATGATTTGGCGAATGACGAAGTTCACTTCATTATTTGATTAAACTTATCGACGACGGGAACATCCTTCCTCGCTCCCGTCGGAAAGTTTAATGCGACAGAAAACTTACATATTTACTTCGAAAGATTTTATTCTTTCATGATTCTTTACTGTATCAAGTAAATCTTTTTAAAGTTAATTTAAAAGAATGTAATATTCTCGATAGAGTAGTTACTTGTTTACTGGAATTTAATAATAACAATGGGGAAATGCTCTTTTTAGTGCATATGTTTCTAGTCTTTTATATATAACCTTATTCTTTTCTTAAGTAAAATAATAAATCGTAGGTATGAATATATTTCAGAATATGATGGCTTCTCATTTTCTTCAACTTACCTATCTCGGTCAATCCTATGTATTGTTTTATTTAGCGAGTACCTAATTTTAGCAATCTTAGAAGACATTAGTCTTTTTTTTTAATCTTAGAAAATTTTAAATTATTTATGTCGTGAAAGTAAGACAACAATATGGTCGGAGACATCGTAGTCCATGTAGATCGCGAAATATGCGAAGATTTCGTAGCACCGACGCTACGAGATCTACAAACTCTACACTTTCCCACATCTCGTAGCGTCGTTGAGCGTGCAGTAACTACCCCAAGTATGGAGCACGTATTTTTTTGTTTTATGTTACTTTTCTCGTTTGTTTGATCGAAATTTAGTAGGATTCAAACTTTACTTTTTTAATGAATCTTGTGCTCGATTTACATTCACTTGTTCTCATAGGTTAACATGTTACGAATATAGAACAAATTTTACACAATACTAAGAATCCGAAATATTATATTATTGTAATAAACCTTTAAAATACAATTAGGAATATAAATTTAAATCATTCAATTAATTATTAGAGAGAATTAAGAACTTTATTCCTGGCATTCAAATTGTAGACAAATCATCACTTCGTCTCCTGGGTGCCCCTGTCTTTGAGGAGTCCATGCAGGACTTCGTTAAAGAGAAAATTCTAAATTTTAGTGCATGTTCAGGC
>JAAOEG020000025.1:9894230-9909101 GCA_011763625.2 Papilio bianor | reverse complement strand
AGTGTTGAAATGGCGGCCACGGACAAGTCGGCGCAGCGTGGGTAAGCCTCCCGTAAGATGGTCCGACGACTTGGTCAGGGTTGCGGCAGTGTCCTGGATGCGGGTGGCACAGGACCGACCATCGCGGCGATCTCTGGGGGAGGCCTATGCCCAGCAGTGGGGGTCATGCGGCTGCGAAGAGGAACATTAAAAATATAATATGTCTAAGGATACTTCGTTTTAAAATATTTTTCTATACATCTGGCTTTATTAAAGTCCACGTGGATAAGGCCGCGGGCAACATCTAATAGAAAATACAGAGATGAAAAATTTAATAATTCTTACATGAAAATGTTTTGTTCGCTTTCTCTTTGAGACAAAGAATTTGATAATAAAACACACTATGTTTTCCATCGCATTAACGTATGCGAACTACCTCTCGTATAATATAACTTTTTTGATATAAAAAAGTTATATTATACGAGAGAACCTATATATATCTATATATCACACAAGAACAAACTATGTAACTTAACCAAAGCACTAATTTTGGATATATACCTGGGTGACCGAGCTTCCGAACTATAAAATAAAATGCAGGATTCTCAGTTTCTGGCTGATCTTGTGTTTTTAACTGGTGTGATACAGCCGGTAGAGCCCGCTTTAACATCTTCGCATGAATGGGCCTGCTTGCCCGATGTTATACCACGACCACACAGAAGACAGGCGTGAAGTGGAAGCTATTCCACGGTCTGTCTGATGATTGTGGTGCCGGAGGCCTAATTGTAGTCTTATTTCTCTTCCCAGTCTTATCTTTCATAGAAAGGATGGAAAGGGGAAGTGGACTTGATGGAGGAGGATACGCATAGGAAGAGGAAATATTCTCTTTCAGTGCGTCACGTCCTCTGTCGATTAAAGGTAGGCAACGCATCTGCAATTGCGGATGTCTATGGGCAGCGGTCACTTCGCTATTTCAGCGATTTTAGACTGCCGCTTGCTCGTTTGCCACCTTGTAACATAAAAATAAACACAACACTTGAACAAATTCAATGTAATATTTCTAGGCAAAAACACAATAGAGCCAACTTGCACGGACATGTGAATGGATTTCTAAATCTATTCACATGTCCGTGTCTGTAACATGCTTCTAAGCACTTCTAAGCACAGCACATACAATGTTGTTTGTAAAAGACAAATTAATGAAAAGGTGGACAATGATATAATTATACCTATTATACCTGTATTTCATTTATATAAATACTAGCTTTTGCCCGCGACTTCGTCCGCGTGGATTTTCACGTGTCCTTGATTGTTCACGTTAGAATCATCTAATATGATATTTCTAAAATATCGTCCTAAAACATTGCTCTACAGCCTATCGTTTATCTACAGCCCTACAATTCCTAGTGTTTTCTGACAACCTCGATAATATAATATAATATTATAACATTTTAACAAACCTTGAATAGCGTATATATTTTATATCCATATAATAACTAAAAAAGTTTTCAGCTGTTATCTCTAAAATAACAAACTTCCATACTACATTCCAATCCCCCTAACAATCCGTTTTTCGCAATAAAATGTGTATGTATTATACTTCCTGATGCTTTATACTATCTATGTTACAAATTTGATTGAAATCGGTTCAGTCCTTTTGAACTGAAAGCAAAACAAACAGACAGAGTTACTTTCGCATTTATAATATTAGTCAGCATTAGTTAGGATATTTAAATCGCATGGGCGTCTGCCTTGATATTTCTCTCCATTAGTAACCTCAGGTATATCCCCCCCCCCTCGCTGCATCTCCAGTGTCCGTACAGAGTTTATTATATATTAACTTCGGTTTCACATTCTGCAATAGCTCCGTAAATCATCTAATACTATAATTCTAAAACGTTACCATAAAACGTTTCCATACAGACTTTCATCCCCTATCCCTATTGTTGACACCCATAGGGATCAAATTTGTCGAATTTTGACTGGAGTATATATTTTACATCGATATAGCAACCAAAAAAGTTTTCAGATGGTATCTCTAAAAATAAAATTAGTTCCATGCTACATTCGAACCCCCTTCTCAAATCCCTACATCCCTTTTTTCGCAATAAAAAGCCTATGCCCTTTCTCAGGCTTTAGGTATATTATCTATATACCAAATTTCATTCAAATCGGTTCTGTGGTTTTAAACTGAAGGCAAGGCAGACAGACAGAGTTACTTTCGCATTTATAATATTAGTAAGGATTTTGCGTCCCCCAATATATGTATTAATTTTGTAGGTGCTGGGTCCCATCTTAAACAGTGGTAAACGCCAGCAACAACAACATCGTGTATACCATGACCACACAGAAGCGCTAATTGCGCCTTTCGTCTGATGAGTGTAGTGCCGGAGGCCTATTTATATTCCTCTTTCCCGTCCCACACTTTTCTTATAAGGAAAAGTTGGAAAAGGGAGGTGGATTTGACGACGATAGGACGCATAGGAAAGGAGGATATACTCTTATCGTGTGTCTACTTCTCCGTCGATTAAAGATAGGCAATGCATGTGCAATAGCGAATGTCTATGAGCAGCGATCGAATTCAGACGGCTGCTTGCTCGTTTGCCGCCCTTTAATATAAAAGAAAACTAGCTCGGACAACCCTACTATAGAGAGTCATTGCACTGTACATGTCCACCGAGGAAAGTTTTCCTTTATAAAATTTTCCCTAAGATGGTGGGACAGCTATAGGACAATAAAGCCATCTAATAAGACATGTCATTGTTTATCACAATTGCGCATTAGGGGCTTTTATATCAGAAAATAATATATTGAAGCTGTAATATTCGCATAGAGCTGAAAATTAGTAGGAATATTCGGAACACCATTACTTGTGAACCCCAAAAATCATGGATACCATGTTTGGAAAAAAAATATTAAGGCTGCAAATCATAAGATTTTTAAAAATAAGTTTAAAAAACTTTGAAGTCTATTTTTTCTATGGCCATTGTTTCTGAGATATTACCGTTAAACATATGCACTAGCCAGAAATCGAAACTCGTTCACTTGGAAAATCAATTTTCAGAAAACCCGAAAGAGATTAATCATACCATATAATAATTGGCTTTATGTAACATTTTTGAATTCAATTGCGTATTATTTCACAAAGAGAGATTTCGCCTATTCGTTACCGAGTAATTCGATAGTTATCAATATGCCATTGATAACTCCAGACGATAAGTATGTTTTCGGCAGACAGTTACCTTCACTACAAATGGAACTCAAATTAAGCGACTAGAAAAATAATCACGGATCACGTTGCTCTACCTTTTAACTTGGAAATATAACATTTATTTGTATACCACCGTATATAAAATTTTATGTTTTGAAGGAGAAAAAGGGTCAGTTTTTTATAAGCTTGTTTTTTATATTTTTCTGTATCTAATGTCGTTTTATTAATGTACATTTGGTTTAAAATCTGCCTCTTTTATTAATTCCATATCAATGTGAAATTTGATATATGATGATGTTAGTCAAATAATAAGGTACGTGTTTCAGAAACCGGGCATAATTAAATGGTTTTCGAAAGTCAATAACGATGTTGAAAATGTATTTTATTTGCTCGCATATTAATATTACAAAGAGGAATGATTTCATTGTTTATTTGTTTGTTTCCAATGTATAAGCTCCGAAAATATTGAATTAATTTTGAAATTTGTTGAAATTTTGTTTAATTTTATTACTGTTGGGAAACTATACTATGATTAAGTGTTACATATAAATTTTTTTATTCAGATTTTTTTTTATTTTGCGCGAACCAAGTGGCGGGCAAAAGTTAACGGACATTGCAGTTTCCAATTATGAATGATACGTTATTAAAATGCTTCCGTGAAAATTAAAATAATTAACAACACGAAGCACAGTCCTTTGAAATATAGCTTACCGCGTCAGTGGATACTTTGATCGAATCAACATCATGCATTTACTTTGTACACGGTGAAAAACATTTTTGACGTGTTCAAAGGGGAACTGTGTTGACATTTTAAAATTGAACTTTCCTCATATAACGCTGTATTTATGCCTATTTGAATTCTCTTTTTTAAAACGTATTTAGCTTTTGTTACTTATCACAATCAAGAGTTGAGATTATCAAGGTTTTTTTTGTAGACAAATTTTAAAATTGTACTATTTTCTGTGACTTTGCTGCTATATTAGTTTTTCACATATTGAATTGGAATCACCACGAATTTGAGAATAACTAGATTAAAGCTTCACAATTTTGTCAACATTAAATCGGACGGTTTTTTATGTTACTTATCAAATCAAATTATTTGTTTCTAATATGTAAATATACACACAACACCAAATCGGTTAGGTACTTAGAAAGGACAGAACTATGAATTTGCAAGAGACGAGAGAGGTTTGGCAGGTTATATGAAAAACATTAACTGAAAAGAATTATATGAAAATTCTTAATATTTGTTTAGAATAGGCCTCCCCTACGTTTGAGAGTTGTTATCAGGGCGAACGATAAGAGCCCTCTACTATTCCACAATGTTCAGAGTTTTGTAGTACTCTTTACCAAGATACTATTTCTCTTTCAGATTTGTTTTGGCACAGTAATTTTAATTTATTTGTAAATGTGTCATCTATCTTATTTAATACTTATCAAAATTGACGATTTAATTTGTTTAAAATTTTATTAAATCGCAAACGCCAACTGTAAAGAAAGTTATAAAACTATAAATCTTCGCGAACACTCCTAAAGTACCTATTTTAGTTATAATATATACAGGTATATTTTTACATATTAGAATCAAAATGTTTAATTTGAAAAGTTACGTAAATAACCGACCACCATAATTGCGAAGCTCTCTATTGACTCTCAAATTCGTGGTGGTTCCTACCCAATATGTAATAACTATAGTACCAGCAAGGTCACATAAAACAGTACAATTTTAAAATATGGCTACAAAAAAACATTGGTAATCTCAGCTATGAATTGTTATAAATAACAAAAGCTAAATTTGTTTTACAACATCTTTAATCCCCATAGAAAATCAATGTCGCCCACGGTCAAAGTCTGTAAGAAGTTCATAATGGAGTGTCTGTTAGAAAAATATTATCCATTTACGAGAATATCTTAACGAGATCTCTTAATGAGATCCTCTTGTTAATATTATAAGAATTATATTTGAAATAATAGGGCACAGTAGAGAATTCCGGGAGGGCGTCGGTAGCTCAAAGGTCTCTTGACTTGTAATCCCCAGGTCCTAAGTTCGAATCCTGAGATGTGCCAAAATGTTTTTCGATTTCAAATTCAAATACATTTACCAGACGTTCTTACGGTGAAGGAAAACATTTGATGCAACCTGCATATATCGGAGAAGAAATCCAAAGATAAGTGTGAAGTCAACCAACCCGCATTAGGCCAGCGAGGTTAACTAAGGCCTAGTCATCCCTAACTTGAGTTAGGCTCCGAGCCCCTCAGTGGTGACATATAGAAAGCTGATGATGATGTTATATGTCATATTTGATTAATTTTAGTATGCATCACGCATTACTTCAGAGGTTTTAAATAGAAATGGGTTAAATGTAATACGATGTTTCTACATGTGAAGAAGTGTAAAGAAACAACATATGAAGACTGAAATGAAAAATGTTAAGTCGGTCGACGGGCGATAAACTGGTGCGCCAACCTCACACAGAGCGGTGGTACGATTGCGACTTGATGATGGTGAAAATTAAATGATTAGACCAAAGTGAATGATCGTAACCATATCATCGTATGGTCACAACCATATCATGATTACTCTTTGGTCACTGTTATTTCATTACAAACATTGCCACAAAGCTACGTAACAAAGCGTAGCGCATTTTGCGTGGTATTGACAGGATACGTTCCGGCGAGTCGTTTGCCAGACAGAAACAGTACTCAAACAGAACCAAATACAGTGTACTCGTATTAGGGGTGTGTGAATATCGGATACGAGTACTTTCAAATATAAATTGATTTGAATAATTTAGAAATTGTAACTGTCGAAAGGTATCGAATAATTCAATTACTTCGAATAGTGCAAATAACTCTGAATCATTAGAAAAAATTCGAATCACTAGAAGTTTTCCGTATTGTTCGCAAATTGTTATATTATTCGCATATCTTCAAATATTTTTAATTAAGTGTTTGTTACGTTTCTTTTGAATGTTCAGTTCTTTTGAACTTTTGTACTTTCAAACTTTTCAATTATAAGATTTTTTCGTATGAATTGCCGAATTTTGGATTATTCGAGTTTTAGATTTTCGGGTTGATTCGGTATAAATTGGTTGATTCGAACGGTACTCGTATTAGCGCACCCCTACTCTATATTCCTTTTTTGTAGCAAAGTGCTCCTGACCTTTGTGGCACCTTGCGACCTGAACGTGTAATATAATCCTGTGACGCGCTATTTGACAGTCGTTGTTATAGATCTTAAAATGGTTGAAGAATGCATTTTATTTCCTTTGAGGGAAAACTAACAGATGAAAAACTACAGTACTAGGACGAAGTCCGGCTTCGAAGACTCTTCAATATACGAGTACGCCTATTAAACACGGTCCAAACTAACTCTAGTGTTATTATTTCCTATTGTAATACCGGTTGGACCTTTGGGCGAGTATATGCTTCTGCTTCTCTGATTTCTTACCGACGGAAAAGCGCTTTATCATTTAGGGTATCACGTCGTTGACATCACTAAAGACACATAAACTTTATTAGCTATTTTTAATGCGTGAACTGCATTCAGAATTAATAATAGGCCTTTTATGGTACGAAGCTTTATATTCGCATGGTTTTACAAATAATGTATATCGGAGACTTGTTGCAATTTCTAAGAGCGACTGTAGAACGGACAGCGTAAGAGGAGTGGGCGGCGTGCGTGCGGCGTTCGGACGGCGGGCGAGGTCTGTAGCCCTTTCAGACCTCGCCGATCCGATTTCCCCGCCGGTGGTGGTGTATAGCTATCAATAGCTTTTTAATTACATACGTATGTACATTCGTCTCACTGTCAAACTTTTAACTGTCCGTCACATATCTGATATGCGCAGTAGCGTTCGTACCTGCCAGAAAAAACGCCATATTGTTATCGTCAAACTTACATGGAAATACGAACAATGAACATTATATTGTGAAAATATTAATATTCAATACCCCTATACCTGGTAATGAAACAAGCCTGATTGAAAATGTAATATTGAATTCTAGGAAATGAAGCTTTTTAACTAATAATAATATATATTAAACATATTATATCTTTATAAATTTATGAAATAACCATAAAATAGAGTTATTAAAGAACAGAAAGTTTTTTATGAGAGGGGGTATTTAAAGGATAAAGGATAAACAGGATGCAATCGATACTATATTTATTTCACTATAAATCATGTTCGTTTCTGGTTTTAGCTTACGAGTATAAATTTTCTATACCATTACAATTTGATAATCGATATCTATGAAGCCGTTTCGGAGAGTACATGGAACAAATGTAGACATGGGCTCAGTTAGACAACCATACAAAAGAATTGGACCGTCATATCCACTGAATACAGATTTTTCATTTGTATAAATTTTAATTATAATTTACTTAACTTGCATTTTGATATTATTTGATATCATTTTGCCTTTTGACTATGGCATTAAAGAATGTGGAATTAAAAGTAATAAATAAGCCGTACACAAAGAGACAATGCGCATCACAAGATCGGAGAAAACAATACCTTTACAAAGACTTAATTTACGCATTAGCCGTTGACGTATCCATCTTCTAAGACATTGATTACATTAGCTCGAAATTTTAAACATATTATTTAGTTCATAGTTATCATTGCACATGCAGTCTAATTAGCGGGCTAGCTGGACACGCTCACAGCAACATCAAACGCTTGAGTGTTTGTGTTCACGTGAAAATAGCGGCGCGGCGTAACGGGCGATTATTTATGTTGTCAATCTCTGACAAGCCAACGAGAACAAGCGCCACGGGTCTATCGTCCCCACACCCGAGCTTTTGCCAGATTGTTTACCGTAAACAAGCCCTTTATGGAATGTTACATGAGAGCAACATATTAAGTTACTTGAGAAAGCTTCCTTTTGTTACACCTACGTTGCAAAGCTTGTCTTCTAATACGGAATGCTAGCAAATTGTGATTTTTATATATGTAAAAAATTGGGACATTTTAGTCAACATATTCGTCTTGTAGAACAACTTACATTTGCCAACATATCGATTATTTGTTCAACATACGACATCAATATTAATTGTCAAATGTCTTGTTCTTATCCACCTTGAGTAGTACCCTCCCGTCGCCCGGCTAGACCTATTGTGTGTGTGGGTTGTATGTACCCGATGTCAGCGACATGTGCGCTACTTGATGTAGCCTATGCGGCTTCGTTGATTTTGTAGTGTGCGATGTTATTTGTAGGCTTTTAGGTGTAGACATTATAGCTATCACTTACTCAAAGAGAGAGCCAAAAGATCTCTACTAATTTATTAAATTTACAGTTTTTTGGTAAACTTCACTAAGAAACTATTACTTTATTAGATTATTACTTCGCCACAGTAATATCAATTTATTTCTAAATTACACATCGTATTAATAATTTTTTGTATTGTATTAAATAAATTAGAAGACTTTCTAACGCCATCTATTAGAAAATTAAAAAAAAAACAAATAGATATGTGTAAAATTCAATATTTTTAAATTATATTTTACAATTCATAACTACGTAGAAATCTTCGCGCATCCTTTTAAAGCACCGCTGTTGCAAGTTCTATTTTGCTAAGACCATATTAATTTACTCGATCACTAAGTAATGTTGCGCACGAAATCGACTCTACGTTCATAATTTTATCCGCTAAACATGCTTTGACAAACGGACAACTTTTAATATAATTATCCTTATTGAACTAAAACCAATTATTAACATTTACAACTAAAACCAATGTATCCAATTACGAACAAACTTATTGTAGAATTTATTGGCTACGAGTAAACACAGATTTTTCATTTTATTTTCATGTTCAGATGCAATTCTGCTCAAAGGTTAGTTTTCCCAATATTTGATTTGATGAATGTTTGAACCGAAGCTCTTAGTTACGTACACAGATGATTCCTTAATTATACAGTTTTTGGGTAACTTACTAAATCGCTGTTACTCCCACTAATTAAATTTTATTATATTTTTATGGTTATATTTACCCATCTTCTAAAAAGTATTATCGCATTACAGCCCACTCATATTGTTTCTTAGTAATGGGAATGGTTGTAAGGGCGGTTATTAAAAGCTTAAAGTTAACACTAATGATCGCTCGGGACTTCGCCAGTATAATAAAAAAATAAGAGCGTACTTCTGCGAACATCACTTTCCAGTTAGTCCCGGCAAAATCGATGCAGCCATTTCGGAGAATAACTGGATCTAGCGCCTAAATATGATAGACAACGTTACGTTACGTATAATACAAAACCAATTTTAAAATGGGTTTTTCATTATACGTAAAAGAAAATATCGTTTGTACGAAATATGTTTGTTTCTATCACTACATCAAGACACGACAAATTTATTAATAAATGTTTAACCCCTTGGGTACATTATTTTATTATAAATGAGTATTTAATTAAATGTTATAAAAATAATCGTTAGAGTATCCACGAAATTCGGGTGTAAAGTGTATTAAAAGTAGCAGGGGACAAGCGACAATACCAAAAACTAAACGCTATATGTTCACGTAGAAGTTACGACGAAGCACGCGGTCGGCTCAAGACTTCAGTTAACTTTTGAAGTTATCGCTAGACACCAAGCGCAAAATAACTTCGTCCGATACAAGACATGCCAAATACAAACTTCTGCATTTCAAGAGTAATGACAAAAGATTTGATTGTTTGTTGCTTTGCTTGCATTAATGCTCCGAACTACTAAATCGATTTAAAAATTGTTTAATAGCTATTATATTATATATAATAGCTATTGAATTATATAGCTATCATCTATAATATAATAGCCATATATATAGCGCATATTTATATTTTCATTTTATAAATATGCGCGGAAGTACTCACGAGCATTCACTAGTCCAAGCATAAATATAGTGATAAAATATACAAGTTTACAAATAAATTGAAAACTCATTGGTTGTATCAGAAATGTTTTAATGAAATTGACGAGAAAAGCGTTCGCCCGTACATTTCATCAATTAAATTATGTAAGTATAATATTTTCTGTTCATTTCCATGAACAGAAAATAACATCGAATATCATAAATTGAAATAAACAATTCAATACTCAGAATATTTGATACCTGCAACTTATCAAGTCCTGATTTTAACAACCACATTCATTTTCAGTTCACTGTACGTCCCCACTTAGGGGTTTGTGTCTACCCTAAGTTAGGATTGACTAGGCCATAATCAACCTCGATGGACCAGTGCGTGTTGAGTTCACACACATCATTGAAGTTTTTCGCCGATATGTGCAAGTTGTATCACGATGTTTGACCTTCACCGAAATAACGTCGGTTACCTATCCTACGTTCAAAACCCTTGTACATTGAAAAACACATACATATGTACACGACGGGATTCTAACCCAAATTATTCGCGCATTAACAATGTGATTTTCGAATTTCACGGTACAATTATCCGGTAAAGTAAAAATATGATGCAAGATGTACATATCTGAAAACACATTCAAAGATGTGCATGAAGACAAAGGCCTCATGGCGACTAGGCGCCTCTCGTTGGGTAAGATTATTACCCTAGCTGGGGAGCTGAAGACATTTTGCACTATAGCTTTTCTGTTCTTTGCGTTAAGCATTATAGCTCATAAATAACCTATCGCGTTGTTAGAAATTATTTGCATTCAGTAAATGCTTAAATGAGTCAAAACAACAAGTAATTAAAATCAGTTACGAGCTGTACGCCCGGGCATCACAGTTCCCATCTCTGTTTTTTGTCTCACCTGGCGCGCGGTGTATTGACTAAATCTGTTTCTATCGCACTTCCCCAATCGCAACCTATCTATCACGACATTCTGTTAAAGTTAGTCAGAGAGCCCATAGTTAGCGGTCGTCGAGTTTTCACCAACGTGAATAGTCTAAAAGTCTGCATTTCTCCATGCATGTATTTTTTCTTCTAGTATTATCGTATCGTATTAATATTATTGTCATCTATAATAAATACATACATAGTTATTAAAATATAGATACCTACTAAATATATAATATAAAAATGAATCACAAAATGTGTTCGGACAAAAAAAACTGACGGGAATACCTTAAAAACAGCCCTTTTCTTTTTCTTTTACAAACGTTTTCTAACTAAAATGTAGAGTGAATTTGAACTTTAATACGAAACCAAAAAGTTTAAAATAGCAGAATAAGCATTAAAAAATACAAAATTAAAGACTGTTAGGCGGTATGAAGTTCGCTAGGTCAGCTAGTAATAATATAAAATTATTATGACTGAACACTTACCAAGCAATTAATATGTTCACATTATGTATGTTTTTGTTAAAAGTTTACGGTTTGTATATTATGACCATGGATGGTCGACGCAGCATTGGTACACACAGGTGCATAACTAAAGTAGCTGACAAGATATCCAGATATATGGGAACTCCAAAAGTAGTCAATTATATAAGTACACCAAACCCTTCATATTAATTGAATCACCCACTGTGCAATACATCGCAACGTAGACATCGTCAAATATATGAGTTCATTCAAAGCGCATTAATTAGAGTAACAACAGGCACAGCGCCATTACTATCTAAGCATCCAAAGTATTCCAAAATATAGGAACGTTAGACGGAATTGAACTCTATCTCTATGTCGTTGATATACACTTTGAAATACACTGCTTCTGTTAAATTGATTTGACACATTGTATCACACATTTTGTAAGCCTGTCGGAAGATGGACCGAGGTCCTGGTAGTGACGTGAATATATTTTAACGATATTTACTTTTAAACATAAATTTGAAATCGAAAGTATAAAGGAAAGGGAAATTATTAATTTCAAATTGTATTTGAATTAAACGAGTAGTAAGTATCGACCAGTATTATTTAGATAGTTTTATTGCTTTGCTAGTCGTGGCACGCGGAAATAAATTTACTACAAGCAGCGAACAAATTTGTACGTTGATTTGAAATTTCCGCCAGATCCTGCAACAAATGTTCAAGCCAATTTACTTGCATATTGAAAATAAAAATCTTGTGACAGTAAACATCCAATTTAAAAGAATGCAAATTCTTTTGCATTACATATTTAAAAATAAATATAATATAAAGTAGCAAACGAGCAAGCGGCCATCTGAATTCGCCGAAATAGTGAAGCGAACGCTGCCCGTAGACGAACGATACCGCATGTGTATCCGTAATCCCTCATGCGATGCCTACATTAATCCGACCGTTGACGGGACGCACAGAAATAGAATATGTCCCGTCTAATACGTTTCCTCTTCCGCCAAATCCAATGCCTTTCAATTATTTCCTTATAAGGAAAAGATAGGTAGAGAAAGTGGATTAAAATGTTCTCTAACTATTATGTGGGTATTAAATACCCGAAGTGATATGATTTAATATAATTCTTTCTATTAATATTCTTTTTCAGGAAGTTCTAGAAGTAGTCAGTTGTTTAAAATATTATTTTATTGCTACATATATAGACATATTCGTATATTTGAATTAAAATATTAAAATATTTTATTGTTTCTGATAATTAAAGGTACAGAATTGGTTCAATTCGTACCCGGTTCGTTTGATACCCCGTACCGAATTGTTTTTTTCATAATCCGTCAAAGACTCTGTCATTGAAATTTTGCAATTCAACGATTAATCTCACACGATCACATTGGTGATATTAAAGTACTATACATGTGAATATGCTCTTTCATTAGCATTGAATAAAGGAGTCCTATAAGGCTGCTGCCGAAATATTGAACTTTAATAATAATATACAGATAGTCGAATTTCAAATGATTGGAACACAGTGCGTGTGTCATCATTGGAATCGGACAGTGTAGAACAGATGGCATCAAAAATTTTCATATCATGGTAATTTTTTTAATTCCTGTTTCTTGTACATTGTTTTAGAGCCAGATAGTTAGTAGAACTATAATATTATTAAACGTCATGTTTCGTGCTCGTGACGTTGATAGAAAGTTTGATTAAATTTTCGATTATCTTGTGTTGATTAAATTGGTAACAGTGAATCCCCACCTAAAATTTAATTACAAAACTATCGTATAGTAATATTAGATCTTTCCCATGACTTTGTCAGCAAATAATTAACGTATTAACGAAAAAAATATACTCTGATAGTGTAACTTGCCAACAGTGAAGGAATTCGGTACAGTAGTTTCTGAGCATATTCAATGCACACAATCAAATCTCTTCTCGGTATCATATTAGCATATATATAATAGATGCGCATTAATTAAATCATATTCGTAATCGTATAAAATTGATTGCAAAGAAAAATAGATCTAACAGTGTAAATTATAATGGGAATTTATTAAATACTAACTTTTGCTAGCGACTTCGTTCACGCGGAATTAAGAACAATAGCACGGAATTACTTCCATTTTACGCCTTTCGTCTATGTAGTCGTATTGTATCACGGGGCCAGCCGACCAATTCGTGTAACAGGTATTGTTCTTGCTGGCGTCTACCACTGTTATTTTTTTTTTTACTCGGACAAATTCGGTATCTTGTATTTTTTTGATAATGTCGTATAAAATGCATACAAACCTACTCGTATATTTTCACCCTTTATCCGCAATCCCCTATTTTTTAACAGTAATAGCATTTTAGTATGCTTTGTATTTCATACCATTCGATAACTGATCAATCATCATTCGTCGTTCACAGCGCTCCATGCCTCTTTCACTCATACCACACCCTATACACTTACAAAATGTTTTGTTTTTCAACACTGGAAATTCCCTAGAAAGATATTTTAGCAAAATAACGTTTGGTGGGTTAATTAGTATGGATTCAATTACATGGTATTGTGTTGTCATTGGATGTTGCCGTTTAGCTTCATCGAGTTTTATAATTTGTTTTAAGTATATTCGGTTTTCTACCGTATAAGGTCATACCACTAATGAAAAGTGTGTTCCTCAAAAAAATAAAACAACTGTGCGTTTGGTATTTAATTATAGTTTTCTGTTTTACTTAAATTTTGATTATTTTCAATATGCGTACGTTAATAATTCGGGTAGAACTTTAACCCAATATTTTTTTAACTAATTGTCAGATCTAAAGATAGTAATTTATTTAAAAAAAAATATTAATCTGCTGTCTGGATTTGGGTTTGTTTTAAAATGAATTTTAAAATAACAAAATATGATGCTTTGAAAAGAAAACCGTAAAAAAAAAACTTAAAAGAATTATTGTACTTCTTTAATAAGCACTGGTCTATTCTACATTTTACGTACAACGTAATCTATTTTGTACAAACAGAAATTAAATGAAATATTTTATACATAAAATAGTTATCACATATTTCAGAATGAAATCCCTTATACTATAATAATTTAAACAAAATAATATAACATTACTAACTTAATGACTACATATGCTACTATTGACTACGAACATTTACTAACATATCTACATAATTTCCTTTATAAATATACCTATCTCACATGTCTTTTACATTAGTTCATACTTAGAGAATACAAGAAGAATTAAAAAAACTACATCATTATATGTATATAAAGCAATAGTCAAATATATCCTGAACAAAGTTTAAAGAAAAACAATTACTTAAATAATGTAAATTATCTCAGTAGCGATATTATTAAATGTAGCTACGTACTGTATAAGATTGTCCGTTAGTTTAAATTTTAAGGCTGTAGATTTATATTTATAGACTCACAAA
>JAAOEG020000025.1:9855129-9868834 GCA_011763625.2 Papilio bianor | reverse complement strand
TAAAAAAAGCAACGGAAAAGGTAAGTAAAGAAGTATATGTGGTGTGGATATGCGTCATCCACTGATAATATTTCTATCTGAAAATGTGCAAAACATTATTTACGCCACCAAGTGTAAAGGAGAGACACCGTCTCCGTCGGTGTGGCGCCGATTATTTTACATAAATTAAGATACTTAGGGCCGTAGTACCTATTTTCACTTTGCGTTTACACACACGTGTATCGGCCGTGAACACAACGCTATTGTATTAAATCAGTAGCGGACGATCGCACGCGGCTAACTGCTTAGTGAAAACTGATACTACTGACCTCATACGACTATAAGAATTAGCATCAAAAATATTATTTCATGGTTCGCTTAACGAACATCTACGACCACGTAAACACATGAATATTCTTATACTGAGGTATCCCCTATTTTATATCGCAACTCAAAGATTGTTTAAGACGCTGATAACTTAAATAATGATTAATACAGAAAATTCAAAAAGCCCATTATATCTACACGTCACCACCACCATCAGTTCACTATACGTCCCCACTGAGAGGCTTAGAGCCTATCCTAAGTTAGGTGTATCTAGACCTTAGTCGACCACGCTGCCACAATGCGGGTTGGTTGACACATATGTAGCTTTAAACTTCTTCGCCGATTTATGCAGGTTGAATCATGATGTTTTCCTTCGCCGTAAGAACGTCCCATAAATCGACTTTTGAAATTCGAAAATCGAAAAACACATTGGTACATGGCAGGATTCGAAACAAGAACCTGCAGAATACAAGTCAAGAGCTTAACCCCTGAGCCACTGACGCTTGAAACTAAACGTCTCTGCGATTGCTTAACTTTTAAACCCCATCAGTCATCTGCTACTAATCATGATCATTACCACTAAAGTTCCATAAGTGTAAAGAAATGACCAAGTTCTGTTCTATCTAATCTTTTAAAAAATCAACACTAGAGCTTCAAATTAATTAATAAATTTCAAATGTATACGTAACATTGTATTTTGTGTAGAAAGTGTAAATAAATAAATATTATTTTAACCCGAAACAAACAATCTTTATCTCTTTATAAAACAAATGAGATTATTTTTATCTTTCATGATTAATGCATCGAAAACGCATTCGAATCAAAAACAATTTAAATAATAAGAACATAACTTCTAAGTAATTAATAGTGTAATACATTTTTCTTTTCTTTTTATGTATTCATTAACTATATAGCTTTTCGTTTGGTATAAACACTTATGAAAATTGTACACGTAAAGGAAGTCATTGGTTTCTTTAATAAAGGGAATCCTAGTCAAGGAGCCAAGAATTTTATTAAACAGCTGTGTGAAAAATATACAATAAATAAATAAATAAACTTACCTATTTTAATAACGTTTATACTAGGTTTCAAAAGGCCTAACAATAACAGATAAGTCTAAGAATCCTAATATGGTGACTTGATAAAAATGATCATCAAAAATGAAAATTGCTAAGAATGATGTTTGTTAGAGTTTAGTGTCTCTAGTTAGAGTTAGTTAGAGTCTCGGCCACAGCTAGTAGATACATTTATCATAATATTACCTTAGAAATCCCCTGCTGTGTCACTTGTTTGAGTACATATTGACATCTCTATCATTCTCTTCTTGATAAAACAGGGACAACATACAAGAGCCAAGGCAGTTTAATTGTAAGGTTTTATTATTACAAGGTGGCAAAAGAGCAAACGGCCACTTGAAATCGCTGAAATAGCGAAGTGACCGGCCCCTATATACATCCGCCATTGCAGATGCGTCGCCTGCCTTTAATTGACGGAAGAGGAGACGCACTGAAAGATATACGTACCCTTCTCCCTCAAATCCACTTCTTCTTCCCATCCTTTCCTTGTAAGATAAGGGTGGGAAGGGAATTAAGACTAAAATTAGGCCTCCGTCACCACATTCATCAAACTCTACGCGGAATAGCTTCCACTTGACGCGTGTCTTCTGTGTGGTCGTAGTATTGGTGTAGGCGAGCTGACCTATTCGTGCGAAGATGTTAAAGAGGTCTCTACCACTGTTAAAGTATATTGTATATTATGTATATTACCAGAGCTCCAGTCGTTGCGATGTTGGTACTATAATAATCATCAAAATCTGTTCGAATCAGAACTGTCAACGCTGTCTCGTATCCACAAGAAGCGACTCGCCGAGGTTTGGGCATATAAATCAGATCACTGAAATTTAAATAGGACAAAATGAAGACCAAAATTAGCCAAAGTAACAACCTTTTATATAAATGTTACTCCTTTTCCTTGCCTTCTATATCTAAAGATAGGGCTGGGACATAGATTTGGTTGAAAAGGTAATATATAATAAAAGAAAAGTCTATCATACTTCCTTTCTATAGGCATCATATAGGTATGGCGTTTACTAATTTGACACATTACACTGTAATAAAAAAAAACTAGTAGAAAATTCCAATAACTGTATGGAACTAAGACAAGTCTCCTTGTAAGAACGATGGAAGATTTTTTTTCTCCGTTAAGGCTATTTCCACAATGTAGTCACGTAATGAAATTTATGTAGTTTTTGTAATACTCACGCATTACGTTTTCCTTCTGGCGTTTTCAAAGCAAAATAATTAAACGTGCAACATATATTGAAGGCGGTTCTTATTTGCTGAAATAATTGTTCGCAACGGTATATCTTGCTTTTCCACATACAACGCTCTATCAAATTGCCACATGACCTTGTTGGTGAAAGCTAAATTGGTGAAGAAATATCGTTAGATTCTTTATTTTACACAATTTGACGAATTATAAATATCAGAAGAATTTAAATCTAATTTAAATCTAATCTTAATTAAAATCTGGTATACTTAAATTGTAAATTCCATAGTTCTGGTCTCAGTCGCCGTTGACTTCATATTTTTAATTTACGTTCCATTGAGTACTAATTAGAAAATGTAATCTTAAACTTAATCTTAATATATCAATAATATTATAATTGCAAAAGTGTTGATGGATGGATGGAATGTTTGTTAGAGTTTGTCGCCTAAACTGCTGAAGGTTTCTCGATGAAATTTAGCATAGATGTAGAGGATAGTCTGGAAGAACACATAGGCTAATTTGATTCCGCAAATAGTTACGGTTCAAGAAGGGTACGTAGTTTTTTCTTATTTATATTATTTACTCGATAAGTCCGCAACGACTTAATATATCTTGTTGAAATTTTGTACAGTTATAGTACACAGTCTGGGATAGCACATATGAAACTAAGTTTTATTTCATTTAAGCGCGCACGGAGTCGCGGGCGACAGCTAGTAAATTATAAATTACTGCACTCACTTGTAAAAATAATGATTCAATACTAATACTGTTATTATCCATAACATCTTGCAGGATACTGAGATCATTTTTTATTTTGTCCGGAACAACATTAGTTGAATGTAACATAGGTACGTAACGCAATGTCTTGAAGATAAATTCTTCTGTAATATTCTTCGACAAAGATCTAAAAACAAATTAACGAAATAGTGAAGAAAATAGAATTTCAAAACTAACAAACATGATAAAAATACAATAGAGGAATAAATAAATAAATTTAATATATTAGTAGAGCGTCGGTGGCTGTGGGGTTAAACACTTGAGTTGTAATCTCTAGATCCTGGATTTGAATTTCGAAATGCACCAATGTGTTTTTCAATTTTCTAATTTCATATGGACACTTATCCGACATTCTTACGGTGAAGGAAAACATCGTGATGCTGCACATATCGGAGAATAAATTCAATTTTATGTGTGAAGTCAACCAGCACGCATTGGGCCAGCATGGTTGACGAAGGCCTAGTCATCTCTAACTTTAGATTGGCTCCGAGCGCCTCAGTGGAGACGTGTAGTGATGTAATATATTTTTTTCAAGATATCTTTCATTTTCTTTTTTATAAGACAAAAGCGCAAACGAACAACTGGAACAAAAAGGAGGTCATCGCCGTAGACATCTGCAACACCAGACGAATCACAGTTGCGTATTTGTCATTTGTAAAAGAGGTACGCTCGCTTGAAGTACTTTGTTACTGGTAGATTTTATTATTCAATTTGTTTTAATATATCTTACAAATTGTGTGCAAACGCAAACGCAGCCTTGCGTGAGACAGCATTCAAATCGCAGATCGTCACCGCTGGGAAAGGTACGTCCCAGGTCGGGCCTTGCGTACTTTCTATAACCTAATAAAAACAGATTAATTTACATTTAGAGAATGTTTCAAGTTTGCTTCCACAAAAATATGAACGACTTACCTACTTTACGCAGCCATGTACCAAGTAAACTCTTTAAAAACGTTTTAAGAAACAAATATTGCTTAGCTAAATAAACTTATAATGTATTAATGTATACAAATGTAAATCTCATAAACACTTTTTTCATTACAAATTAAGAGCATCACTGTATTTTTTATATTTTTTTATCTATTTATATTTAGTTGGAATTGTAATTTTTGTTACATGTTTTAGTTCATATCGTATGTTATATATAGTTAGCGTGTCTCATCTGAACATAAGTAACGCTTTATCCTGAACAGGTTGAAAACGAGCACCACGTTGAGCGTGCAACCCTTTGTTATCGCTTTTTATTTTGTAATTAGTAAGAGACACCGTATTTCCCTTGTCACATACAAAGAGCTTTTTATTTAATTTTAAATTTTCTTTTTTTTGTGTAGCTGTAATTGAACTTGATAGAAACGTTTACGAAGTTGCAGGAAAATATAGGTACAAATAGATAAAGAAACCCTCGTCGTTTTTAGATATTTACTAATGTAATTAATATTATTATTGTTTTTTCTATGTTTTCTTTATCGATGTTGCTAACTTACTTTTAAAGTACATCCCTTAAAATTACACTCTTTACTTTGAGAAAAATAACGGTTCATATGGTACGATAGTTTTGAATTAGTTTATTTTGAAGTCAATTAGTATGATAATGGTCTAACAAAATTGCCACGTCATCATTTACGAAAAACAAACTTGAATGTTTTGTCCGAGGTTAAAATGAAGATCTTTATCAAGTCTGATTAATATGGAATGTCTATTTATCTGTAAATTTGCAATTTCCTGGAAAACATCGATATTAATAATGTTAAAATACAGCTTATGTTTTAAAATAAGGGACGTAGGTCTTTCATCAGGAACATTATGGAAGTGTTTAACAACCACGTTACACATGAGTCACAAAGGCTCACGTGGTTGGTAATTATGTGTACTGATTATTATTTACAGGAGGTCCTGCGTTGTCGTTTGCATTCTCCAGATGTTACTGGATGATAAACTGTGTAAATATTAAGATATTATGTGTGTTTTTATATTAATGCTTACCGTAACAATAGGGTTCCTTGCGTACCATCGATAAGCGGTGATGACAAAGTAAGCGCCGCAAATCATACTCAAACCCACTCCAAACGCCCAACAGCCCCTGATGAATTAGTTATAGAATAACAATTCTTATTATATCAGAGTAAACTACTCCACCGTCGGTGGCTCAAGGGCTAAGCACTTGACTTGTAATCTGCAGGTTCGAATCCAGCGATGTATCAATGTGTTTTTCGATTTTCGAATTTCATATGTACATTTACCCGACATTCTTACGGTGAAGGAAAACATCGTGATGCAACTTATACATATTGGCCAAGAAATTTAAAGATGTGTTTGAATTCAACGAACCCACATTGGGCCAGCGTGATGGACTCAAGCTTAGTCACCCTTAACTTGGGGTAGGCTCCGAGCCCTCTGGGGACGTGTAGTGAGCTGATGATGAAGATGAAACTGCTCTACTGAGGCCACTCTATGTATGTAAACCAGCTCTTATCTAGCCCAAAAGTACAGCTCTCACAGTCTTAAACCGATGAGCTCAATCTACAGTTTTACTAAATCTATGTGACCCCACGAGAGGTGATTTGTCTAGTAACACTCAATACGCAAATCATAATGCTATGCAGTTATAAATTGACCTGATCTGTGAGCCGTTTCACTTATCTACTTCAACTTGCGAACCGTGGGGCTAGACCATGCTCAACGCCATTTCATCATCATACATCGCATTTCCTTTTTGAGGTACACTTCTATCCATAGCTAGACATGATTTTTTTTCACAGGATCTATACCGATAGAAATAATGGACTTTCTGTACCTTTGTAACTATCCAAAATAACAAACACTCTATGCTATTTTTTGCGGATATTTGTTGCTTGATAATTAATCATTACAAACCTCTCAACACTGTTTAATTCATCCATAACGATGTACTTGAAGCCATGGAGGTCAGTTCTTTTACAAAATTCGACAAATTTACTCTCCGATAAATTGTACTTCGGTTTCTTCTTGATATGTTTCTTTTTAAATATAGAATTATTTTCATTATTAGGAATCATTTTATATTCTAATTTAATTCACAGAAATATTGGGAAACTTTGAATGTGACTCGCCTGTTCGGAATGAAAACATTGAGTGAACATTTGACCCTGTAATTATAATGGTTAGATCTAAAACTTCGATACGATAAATACTGATGTATTTAACGTATCGAAGTTTTTGATCATGCAGATGACAACATGCATCAAAAATAATATAATTAAAGTACGAAAATTTTATTTTTTAACACCATATAATAGAAGAATAACTTCAGGTAGAAATAAGTTTAATGAATTTTAGCGTGCCATCATCTCTACATATGACAAAAGTTTCCCTTTCAAAGTTTAAAGAGATATTATGTAATGATGACATTAAAACAATAAAAACAGTAATAGTTAATTATTAAATTTTTATATTATTTTATATATAATTTTATATATTAATTAATTTATCTCACACCCATTACTTTATTAAAAATAACGTGATATTAATTACTATTAGTAAATAATTAGAAGTAATATTTTAAATTTATGTGACCGCATCATTATTTTGCGTGCGTAGTGATAGTTAATCAATGCTCACTTTCAAACTAAGCACTTAATGGTCTATTAAAAAATTCATAGTGTTTTTTTCAAATCAAGCAAACACCATCGACATATCCCATATTTCATGAACGTTGATTAACGTGCTAAATTTGTTTGATACTCGAAACATGTTATTAAATGTTATTTACCATAATTTATTCGAATCACGAAACAATCGTATACAACGAGACGCTTTGACTTTATCTATTGGTTACTCTTTTTTCTTATTTTTTTTCATACAAGTCGTTTTTTGATCATCCCAAATAGTTGAGATGTAGCAATGATGTCTTCCGAGCCCATACATTTATAGAATAAGAAGAAAATCGCCTAAGAACAAGTTACTATTCAAACGCACAAATGTTAACAATAACATAGGAATTACGGAGGCGTTATTAGAAGGAATATCTGATATGAATAATTCCATAATGCAGTTGAATAATACTAGAGGTTAATAATTATTAATATAATATACAATAATATTATTATTAATAATCTTTAATCAGTTCTCTCAGGCTGCCATAGATAACAAAAATTGAAAAAATAATTAGTGCAATGATTCACTGTCACATGACTTGTCAACGTCAAAATAGGAACCGTTGACAGCCGTCAACTGTCATTGACATTTGTTAACTTCTTTGTTATTGTTTTAGAACTGTAAACTCTAAATATTTATATGATGATGATGCTATCAATTTTGAAGGCTTGTTTATCTCGTAATGCCCTTCAGTATCTTAAGTCTGATTTTACCCAGTAGAGTAGTAGTAGTAGAGGGCGTACAAGAATAGGAGCGTCGTCGTTTCTTGGATAAACCTAACAGTGGTAGAACCAGCAACAACAACAGTTTCACAAATTAGCCGACTCGGCCAGTGAAATACCACGACCAAACCGAAAACAGGCGTGTAATGAAAGCAATTGCGCTTCTCGTTTGACCAAGTCTCCAATTTAACTCCACTTCCCACCCGGAAAAAACAGTTGGATTTGGCTGCAAAGGGAAAGTATAATTTTCAGTGTGTCCTCCTCTGTAGCTTGCATTTGCCTATGTGTTAATTCTTTTAATAGTAAAAGAATTAACACATAGGCTAACGCAAGATACTGTTGCTTGTACATTTATTAACCATTCTAAAAATAAAGGAAAACATATTGATGAAATCTACACTTATCTGTGATAATAAGAAAAGAGTGCACTCAAGCAGCTCAGCCTGGGCAAACATGGTTATCTACAGCCTAGTTATCCTTTTAACTTGAGTCTGTGCTTTCAAATCACCAATCTTTTGCACAGAACAGCAATTAATATTGTAACAACAATTTTGCATTTATTTGAATACTTTATTTAATCTAAATACTAATTAATATAATAAATTAATTAATTAGGGCTATGGGAAATAATAATATGAGACTTATCTAATATGGCATCAGCAGACTTTATTTTTAATATTTTACAAGATTATAACTAATATACATACAATTGGAAAATTTCAATTCAAGGTATCTTAAAATGACTAAACAGAAGAAATTAAAAATACAAAATAAAATTTTATAAAACAATAACATCTTTGGTTTTCAACCGCAAAAACAATAAATACAAAATCACTTTTATCCTTTTTATTCTATTTGAAAAAAATAGAAATAACAATGTTTTTGTAGAGATATTTTGTTAGTGAAAACCAACAGTAAACAGCTACATATGCAATGTGAATACAAAACACCTTCATCACACTCTTACAACTAAATATAAATCGTAAATCTCTAGCACCATTTCATTATAAAAACTAATGTTGCAGCTTCGGGGTTACGTGGCCAGTAAGTGATGTCAACCTCTTTACATTATCTTATTTTTTATTGTTTACCTTTATTTTCTAATATTTGTATCGTCATTTGTTTTTATCATTACAATTTTTTCATCTTGGTCAAAAAAAATATGTAAGCAATTAAACGATGCACTATTACACCGGAGACGAAAAAAAAATTGTAATTATAAAAACAAATAACACAAATATTTTCTAAATAAAGGTCAACAATAAAAATAAAATAATGCAAAGAGGTTGACATCGCTTACTGGCCACGTAACCCCGAGGACGCGACAGCTACCTTTAATTCTATTAATCTCTATGGCAATAACTATGCCAAAATGAATCCCTCCCAGTTCAATAATAAAATTAATATCAAAATTTTAATATCTTACAATCTATATGTGACATTTATTTTTCATAACAATTTTGGATTAATGTGACATTAGTCAATTAATCTTGAAAACATATTTGATTATAGTCACAAAATTGTTAAACAAGGATGTCTAGCCCGGTGAGAGGTGCTACTATTGCTTTCTTTCAGATAAATAAAACATACATAAAAAACGACATAAATGGCAAGGTGGCAAACAAGCAAGCGGCCACCTGCAATCGCTAAAATAGTGAAGTGACCGCTGCACATTTACATCCGCAATTGCAGATGCGTTGCCTACCTTTAATCGACGAAGGAGGAGATGCACTGAAAGAGAATATTTCCTCTTCCTACGCGTATCCTTCGTCAAGTCCACATCCCCTTCCCATCCTTTCCTTGTACGATGAGGGAGGGAAGGGAAAGAAGACTAAAATTAGGTCTGCGGCACCACACTCATCAGATGAAACGCGGAATTGCTCCCACTTCACGCCTGTCTTCTGTATGGTCGTGGTATTACACCGGGCGAGCTGGCCCATTCGTGCGAAGATGTTAAAGCGGGCTCTACCACTGCTAATCACCATTTAGTTTCACTTATACCCACCGAGTCAGATAACTTATCATGATATTCAGTCCTAAATGAATCTTGTAGCAATTTGACATTGAGGCTACGATGAAATATTGTACTAAATATTGAATACAATACTTAAAATATTTACCTTAGGGCAATATAACTTTGTCACACTGTGGGGTCGCTCAAGTGTTACGTAAGCAGATTTAATACAATTTTGTACCCTTCTCCTCTAAATATATATATCTAAAAAATCAAAGTGAGCAAAGCACTTAACCCTATTATGCTTACGTGAGCATTGGTACATATATGCATTTTTTTTTAATTTTTTTTTACATGTTTTGTTTTTTTTAAATTTTGTTTTCAATTACAGACAAAGTGCCAGTACGTAAATAAACTGTGATGACATAATCATCAACTAGACCCCCGCCCCAAGTCATCAAAAGTAAGCAAAGTAGAGACCACCCCACTTTCCTGTAGTGCTTACGTAATACTTGAACGGGCCTCTATTCTAATAAAATGAGATATAAACTTATAAAAATTCTTACTTCAAGTAAATATAAAAATTGGTATAGAAGCACAGACATGATATTCAATGCTTCTTAAAATTGGTAACAAGCATTTCAATTAATCCTAAATCTATATACAAAAAAAACACAATAACCTACTTATTCTATCGGAATGAAGATATGAGATCATCTTCTAATTCGTTGCATATACCTTTGTAATGGTTATTAAAATAGAACATCAGTCAGAGGATGTTTGATATATTAAAAATGATTTTGTTCATCACAAAAACTATATAAATCTTTTCGGTGCCAAACATCATTTAGAGAAGAAAAAATTTGAGATTTGTACTGTTTAAGTGACAGTTCCAATTTTGCCTACATGTGTACAATAATTTGATCAGTCCGACTGAACAATTAAAACTAAAGGAGTAGCAACCTTTACTAGTAATAACGAAATCCTCTAAAGAATCTGTAAAATGTTCTAATAAAATCTTTGATGCTTATTTTCCTTACAAAAAGTTTACACCATGGGTTTTGCGATTCCAAATCAAAAAATAATAATTATAATTTTGATAAAAATTATTTTTACCAAAATTATAATGAATATTTCTGCGTGGACGGAGTCGCGGGCACATGCTATTCTAAACACAATTGATACTGCTAAAACACCTTTGGTTTTAATCACACTGATCGTTTGTATAGAGTACTAGATTTATTATACCGATGATTTGAATCTATATAAAATAATGGGAAACCTTCGAATCGTTTTTATCCTTGGTTTCAATTCTCAAATAGTGAATATTGAATTAAAAATCATACATATGAACCCAAAGCATCAAATATTCGAATAACATTAAAAATATAAACATATTTTAACTTGTGTTTTAGTTGATTGTTGAACTTGTGTTTTGATTCTCCCAGCCGGAGTACATGTGATTTTTTTAATATATAATTAATAGACCGATTAATAAGCTGTTCCTCGGTAATTGTTAAATCAATGAATAAAAAATATAAACCCTTGTGAAAATAAATTGAACACAACAAAGATAATAGAAAATAAATTATTGTAAATTTAATTTATTATATTTTGTTATAAAATAATGCTTTTAATTTAAGTTTTATTTAAGGATAAAAACTACATAACAGCGTTCAATATATTTTTTCAGGAAACAAACTTTCTCAGATTCAAAATAGTACTTTGATAAATATAATAATCTAATATATAATTAAAGCAAATAGCCCATTACATTTTTGAAGTATTTACGTTGTTTTTACAACAAAATTTTCAATCTTTTAAGATGTGAAACCTTGTTAGGGTCAAAAGGTATTTTATTTTTGTACAGTGTATTAAATGTAGTCTCCCTAGGAAGCAAGGTTATGTACGGATTTGGACTTTTGCCCACATTAAGTTGTACATTGCAAAAAAATTACTTATATAGTTTTCATAAAAAATTATTAAAGCATAATTTTCGGTAACCAAAAATTGCTTCCAAAAATCACTTAAAAAAACTAAGATATTTTTCTGAACAATGCAGTGCGAAGCTATTAATTTGTGGAATACATTGAACACATAAAATAATACAACAGATAATTCTATAAAATAAAACTATATGAGAAGAGAAACTAACGCAATACAACAGACCTAAAGTTGAACTAAGGAGAATAAAACTAATATCCTTTCGGAACAAGATTATCAACGTCTGACAAATTTCTTACAAAATGTGGCCACTCCTTTATGATATCAAATAACTTGTCACCCGGACTAAGAGTTGACATTAACTGTCTATGAGCAAAGAGTTTGTAATCTTTTGTGACAACACCAAGATCCACACCGTGTTTAATTAATTTTTTACAAGCGTCTATTTGTTGCTTTGGCGGTGGGTCATTGTTAAAAGTGCCTATAAATGCTATCGATATACTGTATTTGTTATAACCTTTTGTATGAGCTCCTATGTAGTTCCAGCCACGGCCAAAGTAAACAGACCCGTCGCCACCAACCAAGAAATTATAGCCGATATCGTACCACTTTCTTGATTCTATGTGAAACGATTGTATCAAACGTACTGCAAGCACGCATTGGCTCTGAAATTAAAATATTTGTACATTTAATATAAATAATGATCATTATCAAAGAACTTATAATAAATTTATAATTTCTCTGGCCTTATCGGGACGGCTCACAACTATGTGTACTTCCAGATTATGTTCTAAAGCTGTGCAAATTTTCATCGATATCCATTGAGATATTATAGAGACGCTTTCTTACATCCATTTAAACAATCGCTATATAATATTAGTAAAAATTTTTAACCTGGTCTCTTTTTTTTTTTCATTCAAATCGGTCTAACTGTTTAAGAGGGGTTCGGTGACAAAACACCCACACATATATATAAAGATTTAAATTATAAGAGTTATATGTATATATTTTTATCTGTAAATTGCCAAGCTTATATACTGACCTGTATATAACAGCTTTCAGTTGCAGTATGTGTTATAATAACCCATGGTACTGGTTGTACTATCTTATCCAATGGACCTTCAACAGGTTGTGCCAGCCAATCTGTCCGTGAAACTATCCTCAAATGGTCCGGAGTTATCAACAAGGGGTCCACTACAAGCAGTATTAAAAAACACATGTAGATTAAAATGAAGATTACACTCCCGTAAAATGTTTGAATACCAATAATATTGGTACTTAAAGGAATAGTATTTGGAATTTTAAAATAATACATTACGCTATGGATGCATTATTATAAGCTTTGATTAATGTATTAACTCTTAAATATTTAACTAAATAAATAGTAGTATCATTAAATAACATACAAAAATATTTGTATAATATATAATATGAATTATTCTGCATAAGACCATTCCTTATTAAGAATAATATTCTGTTTAGAGCAAAAGCAAATGTTGTTATATTTATGAGTATCCAGTAAATTGTCTGTAAAGTAGTATTAATAAATACCTCGGAAAGTACAATTCATGCACATATCTGATTTTTTTGTCTTAAACGATGTGTGGTTGCCATTTTTAGTTTTACATTTCTTGTCATCCATTTTATCCGCAATGTTTATTAGTGATTTACCGATGTACCATAAAATTAACATTACAAATGTAAATGAGGTGATTATTATGTGGAAAATAGAATACAGTGAGTCACAGCTTATCGCCTCCACCGTTTGTGCTGAAAAATTGTTAATTATCAGTGTTTTTGTCACCATCATATTGTAAAATCCATGGTTTTATATCTCACTAGACTTAGACTGACTGAACTTATCTTAAAAACTGACAAAATTAACAATCTGATTGTGACATACTTATAACAGGGTGAAAATAACATTTAACACCATCAACCTTAGTAAAAGCATTTGTAACCAAGAGTCTGCCAAAGACAGTTATATAAGTCATTCCATTGATTAATATATAAAATTAAGATAATAATGCAGTGCAATGAAGAACCAGAGAAAATAAATTTTATTATAAAGATACACTTAAATTTTTAAACATATAGTAAT